>JAAAKG020025096.1:0-20021 GCA_010014905.2 Druon quercuslanigerum | reverse complement strand
TAACTCCTCATCTATCTTACCGTCCCTAGTAAATAAGCTACCAAGGTATACGAATTTATCAACTTGTTCAATTCTCATCATTGAATACAATGTTGCATATTGTTTTCTCACTCTTTCCTTCGAAAACGATAGTTTTTGTTTTATTTGCGTTAATTTTCAGGCCCAATATAATTTCCAAATAATATTTTTTGTGGCGTGTTCAGAAGGGACTGTATGCATTTTTCTGATAAAATTAAGCAATTTTTTTCTATACTGAAATAAAGTTTGGAATATCGGATTTTAGATATACTTTTTCCATTGTACCATTCTGTCTCTTTTTTTTGTGCAACGTTTGAAAGACGCCCCAGGATCGGAAAGGAGCATACGATTACGCGTGCCTGTAGGTATGCACGTTGGTCGTTACGTACCTTATGATCAAGAATTCACAAACGATCCTTCCACATGCTATGATCACATCAAGCGGCTTATTGTCCAAATCTTCAAAAATCTAAAATTCTAAAATATCAACTCTCGTCCTCGAAAGATAAAAAATTATTAATAAACGCTTATTAATAATTGTATTGAAAAGGAAAAATTTTCCGTCATGGCTTTATCTAGACATTTTATATCATTTAATAATAATTTTTAATTGAATAGTATGTATCATACTATCAATCGTATCTCTGTTACTCATTTTTTTCTGCAGATGAGTTTCTCTTTCTAAAAAATAAGGCACTTGATAAGGCTGGAACCGAACGAGTTTACGTTCACCCCTAAAGGAATTTGGCCTAATGGTAGAACAATAATAAATTATAATCTGGAACATTTTTTACTTCTTCGCGAGTCCTTTTCTACTATACATACATTTAAAGAACATTATATTAACACACTCTATTAAAATGCAAGTGTTCTACACATTGTATAAAATTTTCAGAAAATTTTTTTAACATATGCATTACGTCCTATAATGATTCAGCATTGGTCATAAAGAACTGTATGCTCGCAACTAGCGACCCGAACCTATAATTAGGATACATTCATCTCTTCCGTAAGTGCTTCTGCTTGTGAAGGGTTGTCGTTGACAATGACCTCACGTTTACATAATCCAAGCATGATTACTCTCCTCGGAAGCAGCACTAAACTTTGGGCCGTTTTCTTCCAACTTCTCCACACTGATTACTTCTTCTATAGAAAGGCCAGAATTGCCTCTCTTCGCGTCCTTCCAGTCTGAGGTGCAATTAAATACACAACACATTAATATTTTTAAAGAAAATTTTTTTTTATCAGTTAGTTTTATTCGATTAATTATTTATAAAATATATCTAGATTTGGTATAGTCATTTTTAGAATTTCATATATATCACTGCACTCTAGGCCGGTTTCTAAAAATACCAACTTTTCATCTGCAAAAAATTTTTTCGATAAAAAATTGCCTTATGGTTTAAAAATGATGTCAATTTTATATTGACTGCTTTTGCTCGTAAATAGTAATACAAAATTAGAAATCCTAAACAAATTTCAATTTAGAATATTTAAAAACTAATGTGCAAAGAAAATTTTTTTCTCAATTGAGTCAATTACATCATTTTTTTTTAAAGTTGAATACTCCATGAAATCAAAATCATAGCAGGTTCCTTTGATTCCAGCTGAAAATCATAGTTTCAAAAATATTCATTTCTTTTAGCAAAAGTTTGCATTTAATTCAATAAAAAAGAGCATATCTTTTCTGCACATTGAAAAAAATTCTTCATTGAAAAAAAAATATATTTTTTAATTTATTGTACTTTATTATTTTTCACTGGCAAAAACTGCATATACAAAGAATTTGCGAAAATTTTTGAACCAACAGAATTATTTTTTTATTTTTAATTACTAAAACAAGCAGAAGATATTGTCCGATGGCAATAAAATATTAATGTGGAAGGGTGGACAACTTTTGCGGGGTGCTAAAATTCGATCAGTAAACAAATTGACCCAGTCTAAACATCCGTATACACTCTGTACGTTTAGTTTATATACGTTTTATAACACAGTCGAGTCCATGGTCGTGACGAGTCTAAAACGTGCGAACCTGGAAAAGGGGAAGGGGAATCTGTCGATCTGGGTTATGTCCGGCCATATAGACACTTCCAAAAAAAGTTGAAAAACGATCCGACCTACAATATACACTCTAAATTTAAATTCGTCAGAAGTGAATGATTCGCAATCCATTTTGATTGTTTTAAGAAACACAAATCTTTGGACCACTTCAGTCAGTTTTTTTGCTTTGAAAAATTCAGTCACTTCCACATTTTAAATAATTAACTTTTAATGATTTTTTTCATAGGTTTTACTGGGAGAATCAGTCAACAGGACTCGTGAAATCAGAGCGTTTTACTGTACATTAAGTTAGTAAAATTAACTAATTTAGACAGAAATGTGCACTAAGTTAATAATTAAAGTTAATTAAAAATAGCTCTAATTTTTTTAATTATAAGTAGTCATAATGTATTATTTACAGGTATATTTTTAATGAATGATATTATGATAATAATATGAATCAATTCGTTTGACTGTAAATCAGTTATTTTGAGTGACTAATTGATTAAGTTCAAATTTCGAATTTCTTGGGCTCATTTTTAAAGTTAATCACCAAAGTATTTTTCCAAACGGTGAAGATATTTTTTTATTTTTCCCTACATTCTACCCTAGGGCAGAAAAATGTTGCAAAAAAAATCGCAAAACTGGATAAATGTGTAAATTCTTAAAATCATTGATTATCATATTTTAATGAATTTAAGTAATATTTATGAAACCATTTTTTTTAGAAAAACTCTAAGAAATCTGTACTATTTCCAGAGTTTTTCCAACTTTTCAAAAGCAACGAAATTTGGATGTTTCTTTGCAACAGTTCCTTTTTTTTATTAAAATGACATTTTCCTTTAAATTGGGCATATTACTCGTCGTAACTTAAGCTTAAGCACAATAAATAAGCGTGTGGACTATTTCCGCCGATACTGTACAATATAACAGAATAGACATTCGGACTATTATCTCGGCTATTCTATAGATTATCAAAAATAGTGTACCCGATAAAACTTATTGAGCAACAAGTAAGCTTATATTTTGACTGAATTTTTTCACATAAAAATGAAATGATTTGGCAAGAATTTGTTTTTAATAAACTTCAAGGCCAAAGAAGCGATTTCTTTTTGGAAGATGCAGGCGGAATTTGCGCATGCGGCCCTGTCTCGGTGCTAGAGTTCCCTCTCCATTGGCTTGACGAGACTGCGCCTAAATGCACTCTATCCCTCCATGGCTTCGCTTCGACGATGCGCTCCCCACCCCAACTATTCGGCTCCTATTTGGGCCCCCCTCTACTCGGCCACAGGGTCCGAAAAGTGCAACGTCCTAAATTCGTGAAGGGGAAGCGAGTAGCAGGGGCCTTGGGTTGACCCCACTACGGGTCCGATGCGGTGCAACAACCTAATTTCTAGAGACTCCCGCCACCCTCCAGCCTACCGAACCTATGTCAGATGCAGCCGTTTCTTGCCCGCTTCGAGAGTATCGTCTCTACTCTCTTCTTCTCCTCAATGCAATCGCTAGGCGGTTTTTTGTGGCGACCCTTTGCTTTTTTTTCTCCACCATCCCACCCGTGCAATCGTCTCCGCTTACTATACATTACTACACACAAATGCACACATACATGTATCTATTTGCGATGGATATGCTATGCAATATGAGCCGCACTCGATGCGACACGAAGCCCCGCTTCTTCTTCCATTTTCTTCTTCCTTCGATTTTACCACCGAAAGTTCCTAACACTCATCGGGACTCGCAAATCGTCTTTCCTTTTCTCCTAAATTGGAAAAAGAAAAGAAAAGCAGTTGAAGCCTCTACTTTGATCCTTGTTATTCGAGACGAGCGAAATTATGCGTGTCGATTAAGAAAACCTTTCTTAGGCAAGACTGCATATGAGAGAAAGGGGAGGGGAGCTTGAATTTCTCCTGGAGTAGCTCTCGCTTTAACCTTCTTTCAAGATGGAGAGACCCATTTGACCCCCTTTTCCTTAGGTTTCAAGATTCGCTTGCTCCGTGAAGACTCTTTGATAGTCTCTAAGAAACTCGATGCTCATAAGGATTAAATAGAAGCTGCAGCTGATGGAAAGCTCAGGAACATTCTGATATATTTTTTATATTTCGTTTAGAAGCATTTAGTAATTCTACGATGGACATCATTTGAAATATTAGGTTGTATGAGACTTTCCCCCGTTTCCCTGATTCTGAATCCATAACCCTATGGTGACCAAGAATTTTTTTGGTAAACTTCTTTAAGGGTGTTTGAAATAGGCGTGAAATATTACGGTGGTAAAATAATTTTAACATATACGTTTGTACCAGAAATGTCGTTTTCCTATTATTTTTTAAGTGAGAAAAAACTCACGCAGAGTTGCAAAAGTAATAGTTCCAAATGCGTTCTAGCCTTTAATGTCATAATGAGAATTAGTGTTCTAATAGCACCACTAGTTTTAATAAATAAACCATAGACTTTTTTCGTCTAATAACTGACAATTTATGGGGACTTCAGTATATACTTTTTTGTTTTATCCTATATCCCCGCATATTTAACCGAGACCAATGGGATTTAAAGACCCTGATATTTTTCCAGAAAATTGCATTTTGCAAGGAAGAAATAGTATTGAAATATTTTACAATCTGATAAGGTTACTTGAAAAGGAAGAAATCTCCTGCCGACAAAAAAAAAGATAACTTATACGCATTTTATTAGAATTGAACACAATTTAACAATATTGAAATCCATCATTAAAAATTCTTCGACAGAGAGCCTCGAATCAATTTCGGCTCGAAAATATATTTCACGTCATACCTTTTATCTATCAAAATAAAAAAAAATTATCTGGAACGGAAAGCAACTCCCGTAGCGCGTATTTTATAAACCCGATCATAAATAATTCGAATAGTGTTTGATCGTAAATGTTCATGGTGAAAACGTATTTATGAACGTTGGGCCCATAAAAAATATTATACTTACAAATATGGAACTTCGATATTCAAGCAACCGATACATTTTTCCTTAAACTGTAGCTGTATCAAATCATAAATAATCAATCATAAATAAACTTAACAAAATAATAATAATAATTTTAATCATAAGTGTCAGAGTTTAAATTTTAATTTCAATCATAGCAGGTGCAGCTCAATTTTTTCTCACGCACTCACAGGGAAGTAAAATGGCGGGCCATGAGGCCTCGCTTGAGGCCCAAATCATCAGGGAAAGTCGACGAATCTTTGCCGGAATTATGTCTTTTTCTATGGGGTTCTTGCTTTACAGAGGCGTTTCGGCAGTCGAGCTCAGTACTTTTCGGAACAAAGCTCTGTGAATGTATTCTTCAGTCTTTTCGACAAAGTACTCGCTTTCTGGCGGCGGCAGCGTCGTCGTCGTGAGGCTCGTGAGGATCAACGCCCCTACAAAAGTTCTTTGAGCCGAGGAAGAACCACCTGCCCACAAGGCCCGAAAACCCCTCCTTGGTCATCGCCTGGTGCATTGCCCCTGTTGACTTGACTTAGCCACTTAGAACTTGCTTTTAGGCGTAGCTCGAACCTCGAATACCAAACGCTCAGGAACGACCTGCGGATGTTTTGGCTTCCATCCTTCTGCCAAAAGAAGCGTCGCGTCGTCATACTTCGATATCTTCGATCTCTCAAAAAAATGATAAAACCCTACGTTCTAATGGTAATTTCATTAAATACCGAAAATAGATAAAAATTATCTTCTAAAAAATGGTTGCTTATAATCCGCAAAGAATTGGGAACATTATTTTTTGCCCTCCAAAAATAAAAAAAAAAACATTTTTTTCGAGCGCGGGTAACCAAGTTGGTAAATTTGGAAGATTAAATCTATCGATTTCAAATTTATAATAATTTTTTTAGTATGCCAATACGCTACTTTTTTGCGTAGCATCTAATTCAAATTTCAGACTTTTTAAATTAAGAAGCACCCTAATGTCAAAAAGTATTAATTAATTTCAAAACATTGCAGAATTATTAAATATTACTAAAAATGCAACTAAAAAGATCGTAACTATATTTTAGATTATTGACGAGATTTGATAATGTATCATCTAAAAATTTTCAATAATAATTTTTTTTATTTTGTTTCAAGGAAAAATTTCAAACTCAAAAATCAAGTCTGTCGAAATTTGACTAATTTCAATGTTTCTGAGTGAATCGATTAGTCACTTTGAACGACTGATTTACCGTCAAAGAAATAAAAGATTCATCTGTTAATGTTAGGACCTATATTTTTTCAATCAAGCTAAATGATTCATCCGCACGCAAATTACTTTCAAAATTAGTAAATTTTAGATTACTTAGTGCAGCGAAAAACTGTTATTATTAGGTTAATTAATTGATTTTCTAAATAATAAAATATATAAAATGCGTCATTTAAAATAAATGATTTAATTAGTGACAAAATATGCGAGCATTCAAAATAATTAATTTAATCAGTCCAAGCTACCGATCAGATATTCGGAAATATGTGAATTCATTTGGAAATATCAACATTATAACCTTCGCGTGTATCGTAATTAAAATGACAAAAAATTAGGAAAGAACTATATAAAATTATGTCTCAATTTTTTTTCTTTTCAGGAACGTTAATTGAATAAGTTTGTATGGACATTTGATTAAGAAAAAATAAGATATTTTTATTTTACTGAATAACGAAGATTAGAATGCTAATGTTTCTGTTTTTCCCCATTCACGGTAGAATAGGTTTTAATAGATTGCAAAAGATTTTATAAAATATATAAAGCATTTGTTGCTTTCAAAATTAAAAGGAAAATTAGGGACTATTGAGAATATCAACAAGAATTTAAGATAGCATAATTTCAGGATACTTTTCAAAATTGGTACTATTTTGAGAGATTCTTCATCATTTAAAAAATTGCAGAATATATTAGAATCTTTTAAGAATTTTGAAGAATTTTGAAGAAACTCAGATGTTTGTTTAATTATTTGATTTCTTGTGAATTATTTTGAATTCTTTGTATTTTTTTGAATTTATTTGAATTATTTTCAATAATGTTGTCAATTCCTTTTTAATTAACGGAAAAGCAGCGGGATCCTTTTTTTGCAGCTCATTTGTTATGTTCTTGAAATAAGATTGTTTTTTTTTCAAAATGAAAATACTTCCAGTGTCAAAATATAACACGAACATATCTGCATTCTCATTCTTTGGTGTCTCATTATAGCTGCAACTGAAAGTAACACCGAATCGGCGTACTTTTGAGGATTGGCATTTTTCTGTGTTCATTTGTATTTTTTAACTTCTCTCTTGAATTTCATTAAGGCCTTTTGAGTTCTTCGTCTTCTTGTGAATTATATTTATTTTTCTTTATTATATGAACTTTAGAGTTCAGGTTTAATTTTAAATTGCTAGAATTCATATAAACTTCAGTAGAGTAAACCTTACTTTTATGAAATTTCAATCTTCTTGTATCTAAGCAATTTGCTTCTCTGAATCTGAATCAGTGAAAGCCTTATACTTTTGTCAAAATGGATACTAATTACTAGTTGCATTTAAACTCTTTATTACAAAATAATAATAAATGAATGAAAGGATAATTAAAAATAGAAAAACCGTTTTTTCGCTATTTCATATTTAGAAACACGCATATTTGTTAGAAAATGTTCTATTGAATTGAAAGTTTTTTATTCGTGATATATTTTTCGCTGATAAAAACAGTTTTGCAACAAAAAAAACATGTAAATGAAAAAATTTTCTAGGAAAAAAATGATTAAAATTGAAAGGGTGCATTTTTTAATCTGCGAAGAATATCTTTCTATATTTCAGCGACCCACCGACACGTAACTTCCGGCAGAAGTGGTGTCGTTGCCTGCGTCGAGTTCGCCAAACTTGATCGATGTGTTCGGTGCAACGGCCGTAATCTCCAGGGCCTTAAACTCCTTGCGGCATGCGTGACCATCATGTGCATGCGTATGACTAGTCACTAGTGTGAACCGCACACACCACATCCACCAATTTTGTGCCTGTATGCGTGACCCACGTTTGCGAGACAAATGCATGGCCCGTTGCGTGTGCAAGAAACGACGCTTGAAAAAAAGACCGAAACTTTATTTCTAGAATGTTTGATTTGAGAAAGAAATAGCCATGACTCGTTCGCAAGAAGTCGAAAAAGAAACGCCTCCTTGTAAACCACGGAAAACCAATGAGGTTCTTGATCCCAAATCCAAGACAGACGTCCCTCCTATTTTATGCAGTTATTTCCACAACCAAAATTTTCAACAAAAAAAAAAAAGTATCGTAAATCATTTTTCAGAAACAAATTCTTATAATTCCAATTAAAAAATATTATTACAAACAGAGTCTGTAGTAAGTAAACGGAAGATGTTTATTTTAATAATGTTTTATGAAGTGTCTATAGGCTTACCGAGACGGGAAAGTTGTATCTGGATGGGTGAAAATCAAAAGTTTTCAACATCATGTCTACAGAATATTATACGCTTGTGTTTCAATGAATCAATTCTTTAATTATAGGGGTTTAATACATGTATTTTCTCTAAAAATATACTATCTGTAAATTATTTTTACTTTACTCCATATAAAAATAAATACGATTAAATATGACCAAATGCGTTCCGGCAACATGTCCGTGACTAATTTTTCCAAACTTATGGCATTTATTGAGTTATATATTTTAAAAGAAAGCTTATGAACTAATCGTTAAATACATGTATTTTTCAAACTAACTGCAGAATAGTAAAATAAAGCTTTTTCTCGTTTCCATTTATCGTTTTGATGTTATCTGTGAGCAACTTATCTTTTTATTACAGTTTAATTTCCACATTTAAATTAATTAATAATTGAAGATTAGTGAATATACTTCAAGAAGTGAACTAAATTCTTTAAAGCCGCATGCACTTTTTTTAAATATCTCTGAATCATTCAATTTATTGGCAATTCGTTGGAACCTTTTTCTGTACAATGCCATTTTTCAAATCTTTTAAAAATTCCTTGGAACCTTAAGAAATACCTTAATATTCTATTAAATCTCTTCAATTGTTTTAAATCTATAACAAAATTCCTTAGAATGTTAAAAAAACCTAAATGCTTTTTAAATTCTTTCCATGTATTGAAACCTATTAACAATAATTTGAAATCTTTGAACTTCCGTGAAATTTTTACAATCCCATGAAATCTTTTTATATTATGGCGAATTTATTACATTACCTTATTAAGAGCCTTTGAAATTCCATCAAATTATGAAAATACTCAAATATCTTATAAAGAGTGAGTTAAAAATATGTTACAGTTATCAAATTACTCGCCATTAAAAATCAAAGCGAGCATCGCTTTTCGTTTTTTCAATTTCATAAAATTACCAATATTTAGGGATTGAGAAGACCCCAACAAAATTTAATAATAGGAAATACCGCTAATTATAAAATCATTTTTCATTGTGTTTTTTCTATAAAATAAACCTTACAACAGTAAATACTTAGTAAATAATTAGTGGCATTTCCTGTTTTTTTAATTTTTTTAGGGTCTTCTCAATAATTAAAAAGGGGTTATTTTTTAAAATTTTCAAAAAACGAAAAGCGATGCTCATTTTGATTTTCAATGACGAGTAATTTTATACCTGTAACATATTTTTATACTTTTTCACCAGGTCGCTAGGGAGGTCCAAACAATAGGCAAAATTTGGAGTCACTCTTTCATTGATTTTTTTTTAATCGTTTAAAATATTGGCAAATTTTCAATATTTTTTCAATATTCCCTTAAATCTTTTGACATATCTAGGTTGGACTTTTTAAGAGCATGTTGGTGGAATTTTTTGGTATCACTGGCTTTACCAGATGCTAGGACTTGTCCATATTCTTCATGGAGCAAAAATAATAGACTCCTTCGTCATTTCAATCGGACAATTATCGGAAGAGACTCAGAAAGCCCAATTATCGTCCTACTGCGCGTCGTTCCGAAATTCGGGACAAATAGTCGAATATTTTTCGTAAGCTGGGTGGTCCCAAATTTTCGGCACGATTAGTCTATCCCATTTTCCATCTCCACCAATCTTTATAAAATTCTTATAAAATTGGGGAAATTCTTTACAAGCCTATTATTATATTTTTTAATTTCTTAAAATTCCTTGAAGTATTTTCGGAATTGCTGATGTAAGCTTTTGGCTGTAGGGTCAGGTAAATTGAAAACAATTAAGTAGTCTCAAACCCTTGGGCACACAAGCTGTGCAAAAAAAAAGCTTGCAGTATTCTTGAAAATATTTCTTTTAACGAAATACATATGAAAAAACAATTACAATAAAGTAGAAAAATTGAAAAAAAATTAAAAAACCAATTTTTTAAAAATTGTCAAAAACATTGTAGTCGAAGAACTCTTTTAAAATTATTTTTAGCGACTTTTCCAGCGAATGACGCCTGAAACAAAACACTTGGATACTAATGGGCCCGAATGGGGAGCTTCAGGTGATGACTTTGTGAGGCTCTTCACTTGTGGTGATCACTAGAGACTAACCAGCAGCCTAGGTCCGAGCAGTGCTGCGGAACAAACGTGCTATTTAAATAAGTAACACGGAAATTGTAGATCAATCAAAACATTTTTCTCCACATTATTTCTCTCCTCACCGAGGAAATGGCCGAGGAAATGGCTTAATGGTGTAAAAAAAAATAACACTTCCAACTATTGTGGAACTACGTACTTACAAGACGTTAAGTACTTTACACATATTTATTAAAACTCACTCATGAGGGCCCTCTTTCTGTGCCGAACGATTTAAAACAACTTAATTGTTTTCAATTCACCTGACCCTAAAGCAAACAGCGAACATCAACATACATCATCAATTATTCCTTGAAATGTTTGATTATTTACAGCCCAGTCCGCTTCTGGAAATATTACTTACCAACTGCGAGCGCGAAAAAATCAATAAAATAACAATTTTATTCTGGTAATTATTTTTTAAATTGCTTTTTATTGAGAACAATAATAATAAATGAATTTTATTTTTCACATCTTAGGCCTTCTCAATCTCGAAAATCATTATTTTAATACTTATTGAAATAATTATCTGAATCGAAACAAGGTGTTTTATGTTGATCCGAAATAAATTTTTCCATGCGATGCTAAATCGAATAATTCCAAATGTTTGATTTCTACCTACATATGATTAAACAAAATCTAATATATGCAATTTTTTATTTTTTACTGAAGATTGATTTAACAATTTTTTGATTGGTTTAATGTCTGCTACCTAATATTTACTACTATTTCCCAAGTGTAATTCAGTTTCGTTGATTTGATCTCGTAGTATTTTCCCTTTTGAACTATACATTCTTTCCGCCTGAAATATAGCGCATAAATTAAATTCAAGAAATGTAATATCAATATTTATATATACATTTTAAGCGCTTATCATGCATAAAAAATAGCTACCACTAAAATGTGTGCTTCCTTCATGAATCATGCCCGAATACTGTGATAATTTTGATTATCTGACTTGAATGCCTTATGTACAAGTTTCTCTATAAATAAAATATACATATCAAATGAACGACAGCTACTGTAATTGGTATAAAATAGATATTTAAAGGACAATCCGAATATCAATTATGAATTGTGAGAATTAATAATGAGTAATTTTACAGTGGATTTTAACAATTTACACTTCCTCTAATTTTACTAAAATCAAACCCGACGTTTCATTAATTTCCTGATATTTCATATTCAGTAGAATACTAGTTAAAAAGCACTCATATCTTCCTTGTTTCATAAGTGCGACTTCCTCAAGAATGAATCAAACTTTGTGGGTTTTCCCCTCTTTCCTGATTTTGAAGGAATAATGGCGGTATTCTCGGACTAATTTTGGCCTGGTGGTTACGGCTGCGTGGACACAGTGGATTTTTTCTACCTTCCTTCCACCAATTGTTTCGTTGCATCCTGCCGCCCGCGCTCTCCCACGCGTCTCACAACCGAAATGCAGGACCGACGTTTTTGGTGATCCCTATCTTACGATGCGGTGCTCCCAATATGGACGATAGCACAGAATCTTGACGATTTATTCGCAATCTCGTATTCTCTGATCGTCTGTGGTCACAAATCTTAGTCTCTTTTTTTATCTATGAATTTACGGCAGATGAAGGATGAAAATACAACAGATTTATTGGTTTCAATTATAATCTATTTTACATCAACGAGTGGGCGAGATTCTACCAAATTTATTTAGAAAATAACAAGGGAGAATTGGCATATTAAGAAATTATTATACAGAAAAAAAAGAGTGGGCTAGACTAGGCTACCAATTTAAAAAAATTCCGTATTTAGAGATTTTAAGTAATTCAGGATACGCTTTATCGATACATATTAGGAAAATTTACAAGTCATTTCTCCTTTTATTCCAAAAAGAGGTATTTTTTAATTATGAAAGCTCTTAATGCTTTTTTGGAATTATTAAGTTTTTGAGGGCATTAAATTTAAACCAAATCAGTTTTGGAGGTTTACATTTTTTTAATTTTACTTTGTAAAAACAATCTTTGAGTAGGTTTTATGCGGCTACTATCGTCTCAAACCATTTATGACTCTCTTTATATAAATTAAAAAAATATAGAGCTTAAAATAAAAAAATGTAAACCCTTTAAATCTTTTAAATCTTATTAAAATTCCTTTTGTTTAATGAAAAATTATTTTTTATACCCCTTGAAATATTAGCAAATTACTTCAAATATTTAGATTCTGTTAAAATTCAATAGAATGCCTTGATAAACCTGTAGAATTCTATTATATCTGACATTTCTTGAAATCCAGGAAAATTGATTGCAATACCTTTAGAGCTTTTTAAATCCCTTAAAAGCATTTGTTTCTTCGAAAATTGGATTCACTCCGTTTAAATCTTATCAAAATTGCTTGCAATTTTTAAAAATATCATAACACCTTATAGATCTTATAATATCCTTTTAAATATTCCGAAACTGTAGGAAATTCTTTGAAACTACATTTCAGTTTTTATTTCATTCATTTAAATCATTAAGATCTTGGTAAATTCCAATTATATTGGAAAAATATTTTCAAATATTTGAAATCCTTATTGAGGATCCCTCAATTTCTCTGAATGAATTCTATGAGACCCATCAAAATATTATAAAGTTCGTCGAAATCCCGTAAAATTATATGAATCCTGATGATATTTCTTGAAATCTTTTAGAATATTTGAAGCTCCATGGACTTCTTTAAGATCTTGGGAAATGTATAAAAATAGATTATTGAGAGTCTTTAAAATCCCTTGTAATAACTGAACTCCTCCAAAATCTGATAAAATCCCTTAAAAATACTATAAAATATTATTAATTCTTGGAAATCCTCCGGAATCCCTTAGAATCTTTTGCAATATCCTAAAATCTTATAAATGCTAAATTATATCCTTTAAAATCTTTTCATATTGAAAAACGTTTTTAAATCGTATGTATTACCCAAAATGTATGAAATTGTCTTTAAATCGTTTACCTCATGAAAACCCTCAATTTTTATCAAATTTTTTACGATTTATAGAAACCTATTTAAGTTAAATATAATTATAATTTTTTTAATTTATAATTTTTAGTATCCTAAAACCTTTTATCCTAAAACAATCCTTATGAAGTTTAAGAAATTCTTTGCAATTTCATACATTTTATGATAATCTCTGAAAAGCCCTTCAAGTCTTTTAAATAATGTTAAATTCCTGAACTAAATATTGTGCAATCCCCTGGACTACCACAAAATATTTTAAATATTTTCAAATTTCTTAAGACGTTTAAAAGCTTTGAACATTCTTTAAAATAATTTACAGTCCTGGAAATCTCTTAAATCTGTCAAATCCTTTGAATTCTTACAAAAAAATTGAGTATAGCGGCATTCAGGGTCGGCCTGCAAGACTTTTATCGAGTTAGTTAGTGAATCACAGTCCGCAAGAACCCGAAGTTCGAAAAAAGTCGGATAAAATTGTGTGATGAAATAAGGAATTAAAAATGATTGAATTTTAATTTAAAATGTTTTAAATTTAGAAAAGTTCTAATGTATTGAAGGCTTCTAGTTTTCAGTTAAGTATTCTATACATAAATTGATTTTTTTAAATATGACAGTTTAAAATTTTCAATTTTCATGCCTGGAAACAAATTTTGGGAATCGACCAATCATAAGAAACTTGTTTTTAGAGGCCGCTCTGTAAGAACTAAGAAGAAACTTATTGCGCGCACAGCACAAGAATCATAGCAATCTTGCATACTGCTTTCTAACCCTTCGCTAAAACCAATATAATTTTTTTCATTCAAGTTAATTTTAAGGCCCCTGTCTTTTATACTAGTATTCAGTCTGCTTAACATCACAATTTTATCATCTGCAAACGGTAGCCCTCGCAACTTCACTGCCTTGACATCCACACCTTCTTCGTCGATGAGGGCCATTCTTAGACACTTATCCATGAATATATTAAACAGCTAAAAGGACATAACGCATTCTACTAACAGCTTACCTAATATCGAATCAGTCAGGCAGTTGTCCATTTACTCTCACATTCGCTTTGCTACCTGCATATGCATATTTTTTTAATTGTTTTTAGGAGCCATCCATTGAGTCCGTACTCTTTAAGGTCTTCCCAAAGCTTACTCCCATCCTCCTTATGAAGCGCTTTTCCCAGTTCAACAAATGCAGAAAAAACTTTTTCATTGACCCTCAAATTTTTTTCTGTGATTTGCCTCTAGCGAAATATTTGATCTGCATATGATCATCTTGGCATGAGTCCATATGAGGCTTCCCAGACCCGTGCAGAAATTGTCCTATTTTTCCTCATTTGAAAAGTGGTGCTAACAAGGCCCACCCCAGTTTTTATAGTTTCATAAAACCTAATTAAATCATGATGGGGTACAAATAAAGCATTAAAATATAATGATGTATCTTTAATTGTAAACTCGCTGTCATTATTTCGAATTGAAAATAATAAAATGACTCCCAAGTAGTGCAAATGTCATCTATACCAGAAACCTTACTATTCATTAAATTCATAATTATATCCCTAATCTCAGTATCAGCACTTCTTTTAAACGCGTTTCCCGACGTATCGTCTTCTATGTCGGATTAGTAATGCTGCCTAATTCTGTACTACTACTAACTTCCTTATTGTCCTTGCATAATTTCTAATCAAATAACTTCTTGTTTCTTTTTAAAGCGTTTTTTATATTTTCGTGATTACGTATACAAATAAGCAGTTTATAAATTTATCAGATGGAAAACTTGATAAGGGCTACTTTTCCCCTGCCACAAAGAAAAAATAATTCCTCAATTTTTCACGTCTTCAATATACATTTATTAAGAACACATGTTTGTATAATTGTATCGAAATTCTATATTTGATATTCTTTCGTAGAAAAGTTTTTTTGTTCCTCCTGTAAAATTCTATTTATGGTCCTGATCCCTTTGTCTCTTTCGTGTCTTTAAATATACAAAACACTAAAGTGCAGGGTTTTTTTAGAATTCACGGAATCTATATGAAAAATTTGTGCACTAGATTAGGACAGAAATAGAGAATACTTTTGTTTTAAATAAATAGAATGGACTAGAAGAAAAAATGGATACAGATTCGGACAATGGGATAAAAAATTCCATAACTTTCTCAAACAAATCAGGTTTCCAATTACTAATGATTGCCTTATTAAACATTAAAAATAAATATAATCAAATAATTATAGGGTAAATAATTGTTACTTTTTATGTGAACATAAAAAAATCCAATAATTTCTTCGCATTTTCTGCTTGTTCCCATTGTATGCTTAGTCTCAAGGTCAAGAAAACGAGTCAATGGAGGGATTCAGTATACACAAGCATACTTATGGGTGCCCTGCAACAGACGTAAAAATGTGCTTGGACATGCGATGCACTGAGAATTATAATTTTCTCCTTGTAATGCAGGTATAAGCACCTTATACAATTTACCATACATTTGTTACATTGGTAAAACAACAAAATTTGTCCTTTAAGGCAAACAAAACAAAAAAGACATAAAAAACGATGAAACATTCTCAAATAATTATATGAAATAGGTATTCAGAACTGATTTATTTGATTTCTCATAGAGGGAGCATGATTGATTGATTTTTTGTTTGAAAAGGGTATGAAGTGAAAAATATTTTAATATCTTAATATCTTTAATATCTTAATTAGAAAAGTTAAATGATGAATTATATTGATAAGAATGTCAAAATAAAACTTTTAATTAAAACATGGAAATCAAATCAGCTTTAATAATGGAGAGTTTCAATACGCAATAAATCATTTTTAATTTAATTCATATTAATTCTTGTTTTTTTTTTTAAGTACGATCTTCATTACATTTTTCTTTACTTTGTTGTTTTAGGATTTTGATGGTTTTCGCCAGAATTAGGATTTCCTTCTAGTTGAAAATTATTTTTTTGAGGATTAATTTGTTCTTTCAATCTTGGTATTTCAAATTTTCTTATTTCTATAAATTTTGAGTCTAACACGATTTTTGAGTTACTTACGTACATAATTCTTCATACGGTAGTTGTAATTCAAATACATTTTATGAAATCGTTTGCAGGTATTTCTTCTATAAATTAAAGTAATTTAAATTATCAAACTTTATATATGAGATTCTAATGCATAGCGGTTAAATATAAAAAACAATATGGAGAGACATAGGTCGGAAGCATGATAGTAACTTAGCGAAGTTTATTATCTTTAAGTTTTTAGGGTCACTGAATCCAAATCTGACGTAAGAATTTAAAAATAAAAAATGGCTGAGCCAATATGGAAGAACAAAAGTTATAAAAATTTAGGAAACTTTGCAAAATTGTCCATATTTACGATTTGGAGATCGCTGAATCCAAATCTGGCAACAGAATTCACAAATTAAAAATGGCGTATAAAATATAGCGGAAGAAATATTGAGAAAATTCTATTTTAACAATTATTGCATCCCAATCTCAGTGACCTATTTTCTCCAATAATCAATCTTCATCACTTAAATTTATATCACCGCTTAAATTTCCATTACTCAGGGAACTCGCAACACTTTCGTCGTTCTCTTCTTCTATATTTATACTGAAAACTTATTTTTTTAGGAATTATCACAAAGTGAATGAGCATGAAATGTCCATGTACTTTTTTTATTATTTTAAAATGATTTCTTTTATCCGCAGACAGGTAATTAACAAATAAAATATTTTTTCAGTGTACTTACTTTTGTTTAATAAATCTCGTCATTCCTGGTGTAATTTGATGCTTCCTATTCTCGTTTTTTAATGTTTTTTTTATAAATAATAAAGGTATTTTTGGGTCGCTTATGTCTATTGCTCGATTAAAGAAATCCAGAAGATGAGCTTCTCTGCTTACTAGACGTGCGTGTGACGTCATATTTTTGCGATAAAACGTGTGTCATGACTCGCTGGCATCTTGGGAATAATAGGCCATTAGTAAAGAAAATTGTCGGGCTATTTGGCATACATGCTCCCATAGTTTACGCAAAGACGGATTTATTCGCGCCCAGGGGAACAGCTCGTAATGCTTTCGATAAGTTTGCCTGCAAAAGTTCTCTAATAAATCCAAATCAAGTTCTATGTTGCATTTAAACAAAGATAATATGGTTGCCACATCTTGGACAAATTGAACATCAAGTCCTAAGATTTCCGCAAATTTGTGAGGCTGTTGAAAGCATTTTCTTGCCAAGTTTCCAGTATTAGTCGTACCGTGATCTTGCGCAACCTGATCAGCTCTTACTCCAATGGCATCATACAGATTTTTCTGGATTATAACTTTTTGCACTCAAAATGGTTCTACAAGATTTATTTTGCTAATTATAATTTGATTTTTCAGATAGTTTAAATGCTCTGTATATCAAAAAATTAAAATATATCTTGCCTTACCTTTCAGATGTGTTCTAATATCCCATGTTATTATTGTTTTCGTGTTTCTGTACGCTATGTGCAAGAGATGCTTGAAACTTTTGATCTCACAGTGCAAGAGACCCAATCTTAATTTAAAAAAAGAATCTGTAGTAGCAAAGTCATCTTCTAAGTTTCCAAAATTATTCACTGTTCTATGTCAAATTAGGCATCTACACATAGCCCTGTTTCTAGGTATTGTACTAACGCATTTTCCGTCACATAAAGTTTTCGCGATGAGGAATTTTATTTTGGCACGTTTTCCATTCTTCATTCAGAATGTATGAGAAACAAGAGCATCGATTTCCTCATTTAATCTATTATTTTCTTTTATTGTAGCAGCTTTATCTTCTTGATCAAGTGCAATGCTCAACGGTCGACAAAAGCGAACGCTTTGGGGGAGGGGGGGAGGGGGGGGTTAACCACGAATCTTCAGAGGGACTGCTGTTAAACTGAATGGCAATGAAGCTGCTGACAAAAAGTGAGTTTTGCAGGTCAGAACGTTTGTAATTTGGATCAACACACTTCTGCTGAGGGTTAAGATGTGCTGAGGAACTATAAAAACCCAAAGTAACAAGAAATTTCTAATTGCACAAATTTTCCCACTCCACAGCAACAGCATCACATAATCGTCCAACGTTTTAGTTTAAGATTCTTCGTAAGGGAACTACAATTTTAATTTCAGAAATACTCAATTCATTGCTGTTTTCCAGTTGACACTCTACCATAGCTTCGCAAAGTTTATCATAGCATGGATACAATTTGCACTTTCTGGATAGACAATCTTTTACGAATTCTTTATAGATGTTCTCATTTAAATTATTTTCTGAGTAGAAAGCAAAGGCAGTTTCTCCTAAACGTCTTACTTCATTGCTTCACAAACTTTTCTCCTTTTATATGTGTTTAGTGCCAATTTCAGAAGCTCGGAGTCGTTTTCCGCCAATTTTAGTAGATCGATCACTCGCCTATATCGTGAACTGTAGGAGGCCCTGCTAATATCAATTCGTTTTCTGCCCCTCTTCGGGCGCACTCGTCATTTTTTTTTTTTTTGGTCAACCAACTCATTCGTTTTAACACTTTTTGGTTACTCATGCTGAAAACAATTACAATTTTTTGGTCAGGAACATAAAAAATTATAAACAAGAAGCCCAAGGAGCAATAAAAAGAGTAAAAATTAAAATTTTTAATACAAATTTTTCTTCATTTTAATATTCTTAATACATTATTATGCAAAAAACATGTAAAAATCATATTAAAGCTTAAGCAGAACTTACATACAATGATTTTGCAGGAAAAATTTAGGCAAAATATTTTTTAATTCAAACAGTGTAATTATCAATATAATCTCCGACCATGTCAAGTGATAAAATTGTAGTTGTGAAGGTTAAAACGGTTTTTTTGTTTTGTTTCAAACAGAATTCGGTTACCGTGAACATAATCGTTGGCGACAAACTTCACGAAATAGTGTGAAAATAGTAAAAATTCATTTTATTTTTTAATTTTTGTTTTACTAAATCCAAACTATCATTTTTAATTATTAATTTTGAAATTTTAATATCGGATTTGGATTCAGCGATCTCAAAAACGTAAATATGACTTATTTGTAAAGTTCCCAAACAATATAATTTTCGTTCCGCCATATTGGATCCAAAATTTTGTATTTTAAAAATCTGATGTCAGATTTGGATTCAGCGACCCTAAAAACCTCACAATAATGAACTGCGTTAAGTTACAATGATGTTTCCGACTTGTGTCTCTCCATATTGAATTTTTCATATTTAGCCACAATTTCCTCAAAAAGGAAATAAGCTACGCTATTCTTCCTGGCAGATTTTAATTCAGCTTCGGCGAGAATCCTTTATAGATGTCACATCCTGAATGCGGCTCTGTGGCACGCCCAGGTATGTATAAGTCACTCCAGAGCAAAGGTGTCGTATAGCGCTTCTGTAGACGAGCTCAGGGTCTTCAGAGATGCCATGAAGTTTTCCTCGCTTCAAACAAACCTTGGCGCATTTTTCTAACCCAAATTCCATTCCTATTTCCTTTGTGTATCTTTCGACAATCCCTAGAGCTAGA
>JAAAKG020025075.1:0-20022 GCA_010014905.2 Druon quercuslanigerum | reverse complement strand
TAGTTTAACATTGCAATTTTAAAGGGTTTGCGTGTAAAAAAGTTTTAATATCACAATTTTTGGTCACTAAATTTTTTTGAGTTTTAGATTAAGTTCGCATTTTTTAAAATTTTAACGTTACGGAGTAGACATTTTTTCATTTTTAATGTTTTTCATTAATAATTACTATTCATTTTGAAAGTTTTTTGTAGAATAATTCAATTTATTTTTCCATTTTAGAATAATTTTGTCTAATTAGCTCTAATGTTAAGTTATAATTTTATTATGTAATAACAATTTTAAATTCTAGAAGTTAAACAGCTTTTTTAATTGAAATATCAACTAAACTTTTCATCGAAAATTAATCTTTCTCTGCAATTAATAATTTTTTTTGACTAGGAATTTATCTAAATTCAACTATTTGGCTGCAAACTGATGTATTTTCTTAAGAATTCGTATTTTTGGTTGAAAATTTAACTATTTTTGATTTAAAGTGAAATTATTTGTTGGTTTAAATCTTAAATATTATAATTTTCGTTAAGATTTTATTTTTTATTTTAAAATTTAAACTAACTTAATGAAAATTACTTTATTTTTTTGTTTAAAATCAATTTTTAATTGAAAATTTAACAATTTGGTTGAAAATTCCAACTTTTTGTTTGCAAACTTATGTTTTTTTTTTAAATTCGTCTTTTTTTGTGGAAAAATAATATTTTTGGTTAAAAAATCAACTATATTCTTACAAATTATGCATATAGATAGAAATTGAATTGCTTTCTTGAAAATTTGTTCTTTCTTAGTTAAAAAAATTATTTTTTTTGCGTTGAAAATTCGTCTTTTCGGCTTCAAAATTGTACAATTTGGTAGAAAATTCAACTAGTTTGTCATTTGTAGTTTTTAAATTCAACTATTTAGTTAAAAATTTATGTAATTTTTGAAAAACTATTTTTTGTTACAAAATTTATTATATGAAATGCGGGACGTTCTTCAGAATTTCAGAATAAAAGTTTTTTTAATTTATGCACAACCCCTTTCTTTCCATGCATAAAAGTATTTAAAAAAAACATTTGTTAAATCAAATTTACCTGAATTAAAAAAATTCATTTTCTCTCATTTAAAAAAAATTATAACTTAAAAGCAAGTTCTATTTTATTACCATTTTTGACTGCATTACGACACCGTCGGATAATTTTTTATTTAAAAAAATCAATATACATTTTAATTTGCAGTAAAGCATAAGGACTTTTCAGAATAGCAGTTTTTGATTTTTAAAAATCTTGTATTTTTTTAAGATGTCATCTTTCCAATTAAAACTTTAAGTGTGGGTATTTAAAAAATTTCAATTAAAAAAAATTTAAAGCTGGCCTTCTGAACTTCAAATCCTGTAAAAGAAGAAATAACATCTTAGTAGAAAGAAAAATTATAAAAACTTGATCCCTGTTTGAGAAAAAAATGATCAAATCTCTAATTATAGTTCAGAATTCTAATTATCTATTACTTAACCAGGAAATTTGAAAATTTGAAGAAGTATAATTAAAGAAACTTGAGCTCAATATTCAATTTTATATTGATCAGTTGTCAAATTTTCAACCTTCATGGATAAACTGCATATCTGTGGAATTGCAATAATTCGCACATTCTGAATATCATATCAATAGTTTGGTGATTGCATAATTATTTATTTTTATTTTTTTATTTTAAAAAAGAGCGAATGAGCGAAAAACACAAGTGGCTACCGTTGACCCCTGTAACTCGAGACCTACGCGCGGTGAGCTCTTTTTCTCTTATGGATAACATCTGGTAAAAATTTATTAAACTGTTTTAAAAATAAACCGAAGAATAGTACTGAATATTAAACTAGAATGAAGGGACCAATTCGAAGAAAAAAACATCTCTATCTGGATTAAAAATGTAAGAAATTCACTCTGATAACATAAAAACCAATACCTTCTCATTAAGACAAATGTTAGGAGAAAAGTATTTGCTTTTAAGTTTTTAAACTGATTTTGATATTCTAGGGTAACTCTGCTATCCAATGAAAGAAAAATTAATAATAAATGAAATTTTCTAAAAAGAATATTTTTCGGCAAACGTGCACGGCAAAATATACTCTATAGGAAACCACTATTGACCCTAAGAGATTGTTTTAAAAAATGCGAATGTCGCTTAAAAGAAAACTTGGTTCTAAAGGTCGGTTCAAATTTTTTGATAAAAGTGCCTTTTCTCCTTTATATAAATAATAATTTTTGTGAACAAAATAAGGATTTGCACGCTTAGCGTTGACTAAAGCACCTATAACTTTAAAAACAATAACATGAATTTAAATATTTTATAAAAGCGAATAATAATAATGAAATTATGTAGAATATCTTTAAATAAATGCTAAGTGGATAAATTGAACTTTTAACGATCGAGAACGACTTTCAAAACTGATTCGCGAACTCATAAAAGCAAGCATATGCCATAAAATAAAAAATGTCAAAGAATGAATATTGTTTAAACAATTAAGATCAATTTCAGGAAACAAATATATTATTTAAAAAATGCTAGGATACAGAAAACATAGTAATTATCTACCGACTTATTACTGCTCTTTCACAGGTTGATTTTGTGACATCGTCAGATTTTAAGAGTTTAAGACTTCAAAACGATTGATAAGACAGCCACACAACAATATATGTTTTATGGTTTGGATATCAGACCATGTTTTTTGAGTCGCTAAATTCAAATCCAATTTCAAAAAACCCCGCACGGCAGGTTTTTGACATAACCTAAAAAAAACTTCATAATTTTTTTTAGTCCGGGGGTCATACTATATTTATTATAAGTTTTTTGGATCTCTGAATCCAAAGCCGAGGTTCAAAAACCCTTAGAATGACAAGGTTTAAACATAACCTTCATCATATCATAATATAAGTTATTTAACGCTTCAACGTTTTAAATTTAGCCGTATATTAAACAAAAAACGGTTCAACCCATAAAACCTATTTTCTTCACAAAACAAAGGTATATAGGACCATTGTCATTAGCACTATCCGATGTACAATGCGAGGAGGTTGCACGGCCGGATTTTTTTGCATCATTTGGTTATATAGGGCTTTTGACAAAAAAAATTGAGTTTCTGGAATGCCTACTAAGGATAAAAGAATAATTAGATAAATGAATTGTATACATGGTCTGACGCCCGGACTCAAAAAAAACTTTTATGAGGTTTCTTAGGTTATGTCAGAATCTTGACATGCTGGGGTTTTTGGACCTGGGAATCGGATTCAGCAACCCCAAAAACATATCATAAACATGTTCTGACCTCTTCGTCAAGTTGACCCTTAGGTCACCAATTTCCACCTCACCGAAGTGACTTCGGACGGCCTCCTTCATTTCCTCTACGCCCGTTGTTGAGTCGATGTCTATGACCTCGACTTCCATACGTAGGATGAGCTTACGTACGGAATTTTCAGCACCGGCAACTTACTTGATGGCCGACGACAGCTGAAGGCCTCACTTCGATCAGGATCTCACCTTTCCTTGTCTCCCTGAGTGACCTGATTTTCTCACCAAGGGAGTCACATTTAATATTTTGCTTAAGGTTCGTCAGGACCCCAGTGTAGCTGAGACCATCAGACGGTTTTATTAGAACCACCTCGGGTCGAGCTTGTCTCTGCACCTTCTTCTTCTGCTTCCTTGCGAACCTGGTAGCAGTTTCTGTATCCTTTTGTGCCTTTTTGGGGGCCAATGATTTGACCGCTAGGGCTCCACTAGTCTTAGGCGTTTGTCCCATGGCTTGGAACAACCTGCCTCCACAAGACTCAAATAGGCCTCCCTCTGACACTTTCCATGATTGGGAGCTTCCTCGGCTTCTTCCGTCTGAGTCTCGCCTTAGCTTGTGTTAGCCTTCGACTTTTCTATCGCCTTGCAGGAGGTTTTCCTTGCTCTTTTTTGAGCAAGGTAATCAATTTGGGTCGGGATATAATCAATCCGAAAATCAGTTCTGAGCGAAAACTCTTTAAGCTTCTATCTTATCGCATCCAATTTATGCACTCATTCCTGGACTCGCAAGTCGATATTGCGTCTTTCCAGGCAGAAGTTCTTCATATCACATATGACGAAACGTAACTGCTCTACGCACTTTAGTGCCTCCTTGAGGTTTTTAACCACGTATGCAGTTTTTCTGCCCTCCAACTTTTGATCCTCATCTTGATCCTCCGCTACGTCCAATGGACCTGCCAACTCCTCGAATATGCTCCGGGTTAGTTTGTCTTAAATTGTCGCCAAAATAATCCCACGAATAGTTTGGGAAGTAAAAGTCCATCCCCGCAAAAGCCCCGCATGCGGGGCTAAAGTCTAAATACTCCAAGAGGCGACCAGGTACCCTAAAGACACCGTTTGAAAGACCCTGATGCCACTCAGTCTTCGGCACGGTTTTTCACGCCTTGACTTGGGGTTCGAAGTATGTTTGGTCCGCAAGGCCTATTTTATTTCAGGCCTACCCACTGTTTCCAGTGAGCATTCCCCTATATGCCACCCGGGGACGCGCCAAGTAGGTGTGTCACCTCCCCTACACCACAGACAACTGCGGTGGTACTTGCGTTCAGACTGGTGGTAGAATATACCAAGGTAGGTCCGAAGGAAGCCAGATATTTGAAGATAGAAGTTTGTTCTCATCTTCAAGAGTGAGAAAGTATGAACCATCACCAACATGGCCAAGTTACTTACTTTCAACAAACAAAAGTTATTTAACTCTGCCAACTGAAAGTTACTTACCTCCACCGTGGTCAATTCACACACCATCTACGACTACCGGTTACGTACATCTTCTATCGTCAAATTGCTCGCCACCAACGACTACCGGTTACTTAACTCCACCATCATCAAAATACTTATCACAATGGTCAAGTTATTAACCAACATTGCCTACTGATTACGTATCTCCTTCATAGTCAAGTTACTCACAGCTATCGACTACCGGTTACTTATATCCACCATGGCCAATTCACTCACCACCGGCGACTACCGGTTGCTTAATTCCACCATCATCAATCTATTCACCACCATTGACTACCGGTTACTTATCCTCACGATGGTCAAGTTACTCATCAATAGCTATTCCACCTCCTCTCCCAACTCTAGAATTTTTCCATTTCTATGTACCTCCCCCACCAATCCCACTAATGCTTTTCCCACCAATCCTACGAACACATCCACCACCAACTATTATCATCCATTCTCCACCTTTACCCTCGCCGCCTCGCCAGTTACCACCAAAACCTCTTCAAAACGTCATAATTCCATCTCCCCCCATGTCTCCACCTCCGCCTCCACTATTATTGATTTTATCACTTCCATCACCTCCACCACCACAAATATTCGTTCCACTTCTCCAGATTTATGTCCGGAATATTCACCCCCACCAATGTTTATTCCACCTGCTCCACATTCCTTCCCAGAAAACTTACCTCCACCATTATTCGTTTCACCTCCTCCATATTCCTTTCTGGGAAACTCACGATGACTCTTTCCTATAGCGGATCAACGCTGTCCATGTGTATGAGTGTTGTTTGCAGGATTGGGTTCACCCCAGTTATCCGAAATCAAAAATTCAAATAGATTTTTAATTGTTGTTACTTCAGCGCGAAGCCCAGATTGTTCACTTTTTCCAAATTTAGGTTTTTCGCAAAATGGGGAAAGTTTTTTCAAAAAAGCCATTTTTACTCTATTTTCTATCCTGTTTGAAGCTGTAAGAAATGAGCAAAGTGGAATTGGTCAAAAATCGATGATCGGGACCTCACCAGTTTAAAAATTTCAACTTTTGGGAAAACGCATTTAGCGTTTATACGTTAAGTCTGTAATGCCTCGTCTGTAGAGTTCACCTTCCTGGTCAAAGAGAAATTTACGATGCAATTTATGTTACAGTTACAATTTTATTTCATTCCTAAATTTTAAATAAGCTAAAGAACAAAATTGAAGAATTGTTTAAGAGTACAATTTATGTTTAGTAGCAGTTATAAAACTTTGGTCGATGGATGTGAATCGCGTTCCAGCTCTTGTTAAAATCAGCGGATTCACAGTATTTACTATCAAAGCAATACATACCAACACACGCACACAGATTAAAATTTATATAAATGGGTGACTGAATCAAGTAAGTTAGGATTTTAAATGATGAATAATGCAATCTCACTGATTCAGATTTAGAGAGTACGTATCTGAGTTTACTATTTTGGCATAGTAATTTATCTGCGATTGAAACTCGTTCATGCGTAAAAAGTGTGATTACAAATCAGTCCTGTATTCAGAATACTGCTACAACCTGTTTTGCCCCATCACGTCAGCGTTTTTTTCTAAACTCAAAAATCTTCAGGAAACTATAAAAATATAATATATATCTTTTTTATATATAAATAAAATATATAAAATACATATTTTAAACCTTAATCTCGGAGTGTTTTAGCTTTATAATTCCATACATCCACCACTTCATAACCTCAAAAGCCGTAAGCTCCAAAACCCTGAAGTGCATCCCAAGAAAATGGCATGTCTCAATATAACTCCAAATCATGTAGAATTTAATTTCAAAACTCCACATCCCCATAAATCCATTAAACCTAATACAGTCCGCTCTGTGAATAACGCCGCTCCGAATAGTGCCGTTTATCCTCATTTTTGCTCGATTGCATCCCCTACGATCGTGCTATCACTTCGAGCGCTGGAACTGGAATTTCAATCCAGTCTTGCTTAATAGTGCCACTCAAATAAATCTAAGAAAATAAACAATTTACTAGATTAATGCTTTATAGTACATATAATAATTAATTAAATACTTACCGAATCAATGCTTTCACAAAAATGACTTGTCTTTTTTGAATCGAAATCGCAAAAACAAAAACATCCAAACATATACACTTCGTACTCACGAAGCGGACAAAAAGAAAACTGACCAAAGGCACTATTCAGAAAGAGCGGACGCGAATTCGATGGCGCTTCCAAGTGCCAAGAGTGAGGGAAGCTGAGTTCCATGAAAAATACTCCCCTACTAGTCCATGTCCGGCATTATTCAGAGGGTGGACTGTAGCTCAAAACTCCACAGCCTTAAGAGTCCATACTCCTATTACTCCAAAACCCCATCGCCGCATAACCCAGAAACTCTATAATCTTATAGGCTCATAACCGTAACAACAAAAAGACTTACAAGAAAGTGTTTAAAAGCCTGTAATCTCAGGAAGATATAATCAATCTTAAGAAGCTTCAATCAAATCTTATACTATTGACTTAATTCTTGCTTATCAAAAAATTTGAACCAAATAATTTATTTTATTTCTCATAAACTTTGGGTTTCTAAAACTAAAATTCGAATATTCAATAAGGTCAAGATTTCCTGCACCGTAACAACCTACAGTTAGCGATACCCAGGCACCACGACGTGGACGCAGCAGTAGGCTTGTGTTCCCTTTGGGGCGCTTGATTTAAGTTAGGACTTTCGCCTCTTACAATTTTCAAAGAGCTGTATTTAATCTTACTTCTCATAAGCTTTGGGTCTCCAAAACTAAAATTCAAATACTCAATAAAGTCATGATTTCCTGCATCATAATAACCTGCATTTAGCGATTCCCAGGAACAACTGCGTGGACGCAGCATGCTTATGTTCCCTTTGGGGTGCTTGACTTACGTGAGGCCCTTCGCCTCTCACAATTCTCAAAGAGCTGTATTTAATCTTATTTCTCATAAGCTTTGGGTCTCCAAAACTTAAATTCAATTACTCAATATAGTCATGATTTCCTGTATCATAATAAACTGCATTTAGCGATACCCAGGAACAACGAATTGGACGCAGCAGGCTTCTGTTTCCTTTGGGGTACTTGACTCACGTGAGTCCCCTTGCTTCTCACAACTCTCAAAGGGCTTTAAAACTTTGTAAGTAGCCATTTAATGCATTTTAAGTTTTAGAATGAAAACTCGTTCGCCTATTAGTAAATGACCTTCGTAGTTCTTCTCTTTTGTATTGGTATGACGTGTTTCTCCACAAAGACCAACAAGGCCGTTTAAGGTCTGAAAATTAGTTTTCGTAGTTTTTAATTTTTGAAAAACACAAATTTAAACGTGAGGAATTTTTTTAACCTAAAAGATATTTATTATGTATTGGGGAATCATATTTAATGTTTTACCTGGCAATAATATGCGCAAGATTTCTTCTATATTCTCCATATGGAATAAATTTAATGTATGTATACCGACTGATAGTTCCAACATTTCTATAGTACATTAAAGTTTATATTTAGCAATTATTTTATACCAAGTCTTATTTTTAGAAATTCAGACTTTATTTTCTACATTTCTAATTTAAAAAAAAAACCTATATACAATAAGCTTCTTAATATCACTTGTCTAATTTATTTTAAATTATTTATATTTTACAATCTCTAATCATATTACCTTTTCATTTTTAAAAATAAAAACTAAATTTTAGTAAATATTTTATTTAATTTGAAATTAAAAAGGTTCTAAAACCAATTATTGCTGAATATTATTTTATTTTCTCGTTGCTCAGAATTTAGAATATCAGTATTTTAAGTCAAAAGAAAATTAAAATTGTTGAGAGAGAATAAGCAGTTTCTTCTTCCAGATCGGAAAAATAAAAAATATATTATACAAAATCATTATTGTGACTTGCTATTAAATCAAGCATTTTAAATTTCATTATTTAGTTTTTCGTAAAATTTAAGTAAAATAACGAAGCATTAAGCACTGGTGCAAAATTATTGCCTTGCTTGATTCATTTTGTTTCATGTTTTTAATAATATTTTTTTAAATAATATACATAAGATAAAATACTTTAACCAATAATTTAAATCTTATAAACAATTATATCTGCCGAATAAGACTATTATTATCCGAAACTGTTTATTAGTTGGCTGTATCTATTCGTCCCGAAAAAATAAGGGAGTTGGAAAAGGGGATAGAATAAATGTCTCGAAAATCCGGGAATATAATATACAAAATTAATACATTTAATCTTTTAATTAATCTCTGTAAAGTTTTAAATAAATGTAATAAGCAAATATTCATCTTCGAACTGTGTATGTGTTGATGAGGTTTGTTTGAAACAATAACAGATGTGTTGCAAAGATCCAGTTTTTTCAAAAATAAAAACATAATGTATTTCTGTAAAGGAGTAGCTGAAGAATGCATTTGTTTATATAACTTTGTGATTAACAATATTAAATATATTAAAAGGAAAAATTTTTCTGAGGCACATCAATATTAAATCAGTTGAAAGTCATGTTAGTGAATGTATAATGTATTTTTGCGAATTTTTGTTTAAATAGTGCACCTGTTTATAGAGTTTGCTTAAAATTTGTTTACGAAAGTTAGCTAAAACATTTGATAAATAAACTTCTCGTATTACGTGGATATTATAAATAGCGTCCGTGTTTGTAGATTTTTATACTGATTTTTTACATCGACAAGCTCTCTTTGGTATATAAAGATAAATATATTTAAATTAATTAAATATCAAAACATACTTTACTTTAATTCATAAGAAAACGTTTAATTATTGATAAAAATATCTGTAGTCATTTTTTTTGTTACAACAAACACTATACAATTATTTCGTTCTATACTTTTAATTCAGCAATCTTTATATTGTTAAAATAAGCAGTATTTGAGTAATATAAATCTTGGCTGAAAATGCGAGCCGCACCTTAAAAAATATACTCGGGGCACCAATCATTTTCGGCCCGGGACTGGTCGTTTCTCACAAGCGCTAAGAAATTTCTTGGTTCGTATATAAGGACCGTTTCGACTAAAACACTTAGCGCGTAATTACTAAAAGTTTAAAAAATACGGTTTTGTGCCATTTTCTCGAAACATAAGAGGACCTAAATCCAATAAAAGTTAAGCCCTCTACAAGTCCTTCTAGGGCCTATTAAGACCTACATGCAGAGGTCTAAAGTAGGACTAAAATTTTGACTCGGGAAACCTTCATTTGTCCTGTTTTCTTGTTTCATCTAAGGTTCGTCAGTATTTAATGGTGAAGAATATGCAAGAAGTATTTGTAACAAGAAATTGCGTTTATTTTCAATATCAGAAACAATGAGAGTGGGAGAGCTTTAAGTACGATACCGTAATGAAAGAGGAATTGGTGCATCTCTATTACGAAAGTGCGAAGTTTGAAACAAAAATGGAAAAAGGATACAATTCAGGAACGCAATTTGCTGCAAAGTATTCTAATATGCAGAAATTCGCACTAAGAGATTTTATCGCTAAGGTGAAGGGGATTAGGACTAATCCACGCATCGCAGATTGTACATCACTGGAATTATAAATTATCAGAATCTGGCATCTCAAAAACGCTCAATATCTTTAAACAGATTGCTTGCGGGTGTTGGAACAGCTATTAGTTCATTAGTTAGTATTAATAGGCTTCCCTTGGAAGAAGTGGACAACGAAGACTTGATTAAACCGAAAGGCATAGGTGCTAGAAATAATGAACATCATGTACCGGATCATGTACAAACTCTTGTATACTATGAAGCTCGAGCAACTGTTAGAAGGTTGGGCAGCAGAACTCGGCCTGTAAATGCAGTCTTTGTCCCAGCAAGGGATCTAAATTCATCATAAAAGATCAGGTTAGATATGGATGTCAGCAAAGTAAAGTGCAAATTGGATCGATTACCTCAATACAAAAAGGAAATAGAACCAGAAAGCTGATAAACCATGTTACTAAAATCATCCACTCTCGGCACATCGAGACAATAACACCATCAATATTGGATGATATTATAGACACATAAGGGCAGAGACTTGGTTTTCTTACTTCCAGACTGCGTCGGTACAAGAAAACTAGTGCACGAAGACAGCATAATCGAAACTTTCAGACATATGAAAGAAGGTTCTGTCGTGAACAGAGTCTAAAGGAAAATAACCAACAGAACAACGAAGTCCCTCAATCGAAAGAACTGACTATCTACTGGTCGGGTGTTAGGTGAAAAATGAACAGATGCAATTTGAGCCGGACTTGGTGTACAACTCCTGGTACAATTACCTGACGCTTGCGCATCATGTATTGGCAAAGTGTTCTCAGAAAATCATTGAACGCCCGGATCTGATTCCAGGCTTTATGCTCGAGGTTACTACGTACTTGTTACCTAAAAAACCAGAGGCTCAAAATCGATCTGAATTTCGACCAATAGTCTTACTATTTGCTTGAAGTTTTCACACCTTACAGCATCTGCCCACACTTATTATTGACTTTCTAAGTCGTACGATGAGGCTCTCAGATGCAAGAATCAAGTATTTTGATCATCGAAAACCAAGCATAACTAGATCTACACGCGCATTGTGCCGGGGATATTTCAAGGCGACTCTTTCAGTGAACTATGGCTCTCTTAAGCGTGGAACGCATTAAGCATGTCTCATCAGTTTAGAATTCATGATAATGAGGATGGGCATCAAGCGACCCATGTTCTGTGCATGGATGACCTGAAGCTGTACGCTAGTTCAGCCCAGGAACTGCAGCAAGTGATCAATGTCACAAAGCAGTTTTCCAATGTTATCTACATGGATTGTGTATTGGATAAATGCTTAACAGCGCATTTATCAGAGAGGAATTAGGAATTGCAGAGTCAACGAATGAGTTCGAAAATGATATCGAGGTAATGGCTGCGGGCGAGTCATACAAATATCTGGATATTTTTTAATATAGTGGTATTCAGCATACGATAGTTAAGACAAGCCCAACAACTGCCTTCTCTACGAGACTAAGATTGATTCTAAACAGTTTTCTTAACTCGGCAAACAAAATGAAGGCAATTAACATATACCATCTCTGTCCTAAAGTACTGCTGCGGGCTCATAAAATATTCTAACCCCGACCTTGAAAAATTAAACAGAATCGTCCGCGTAGAAATGATGAAGAACCGAATGCACCACAATAATTCAGCGATATAAAGAGCAGTTCTGCCATCATATAGGGGGTAGGGGCGTTGTGGATATCAAAAACTTGTGTGAGTCACAAGTTATACAGTTGCGAGAATATTTTAACAGCAACCGCAATGTTGCGCTATAGAGCACCATCTGCAAAGCAAATCTTGACTACACGCTCTTGTATTTGTCGAAAGATGGGGCCTCGAATATCAGAGCAGAAACTATAAAATAATTAGAAAAACAATGGAGACAGAAAGCTTTCCACGGCGAGCACCCCAAAAACGTTAGATCAACATAAGGTGGATGGTAAGACATATAATATTTGGCTTACAAAGGGTTTTCTGTATCCAGAGATGGAAGGATTCTTGATTGCGATACAGGACGAGGTTTTAAGCTTCAGGAATTATACTACTACGAATCCATCGAGCACGTTATTGACGACTGTCGCGTAATAGCTCAGAAAGAATCTAAGCACAGACATAACAATGTAGCGGGAATTCTACATCAATACCTAGCCCGAAACCTAGGATCCTTTTAGAATGAATGCTTTCTATAGATACATTGAATTGCCCGTTTTAGAAAGCGAAGGTTACATTTTATATAGAAATGTTACTATCCAAATGGATCATTTGATCCGAGCCAATCGACCTTACATCGTGAGCTGTGAAAAAAAGGTCAACCTATGCAACCAAGATCCATAAGTAACGCGAGTTTAAACATGAAGTAAAGAGCATATGGAGCAATTTGAATCATTCATCTATTCATCTTATTGTGATTTCGGCTACAAGCAATGTGAATGCAAGATGCACGGAACATCTTGAATATTTAGAAGTTAGGAGAGTATTGGTAGCAGCTCAGAAGGCGACTTGATTAAACACCTGTCGCATTGTAAGAAACTTTATCGGCCATCAGGAAGAAAGCACTTAAGAACTTGTGGAGTGGCAGATAGTAGCTCTAAGAAAGCATCCAAATGTGACTATTATCGCCTCCACCGCTGGCAGCCACTGTTTGAGTATGGCAGCGGTAAGTGAGGAGATCTAAACCGCACCACGCTCGCAATTGTATTCCTACAAGATCATCGCAAGATGATTCAAGCATTGAATTAAATTATCTTGGAACATCCTTATCCAATCAGTTACTTGACTTTGTCCGTGGGTATGATGTAAAACCGGTTTCATCCGAGTAAAATTTGGAATAATAATAATAATAATTAATCTTTATTGAGTTCGCAAAAAAGGATAGGTACATGGCGATCAGATATAACATGAGAACCCAAAGGGCGAGGTACAGCGTAAAGCTGCTTTCAAACCTAACCCTCTTAATCTATTTTAAGCGGTAAGTAAAAGAAACTTATAAAAGCTTGGTTTTGAATATCAAGTTTACGAGATGATCGAAAAACTATGAAGGGACAGATTCTGGTACCATAAAGTGAACTGCTCTAGAGCTGATGTTCAAATGCGGATCTTAAAGATAAATGAAGATAGAGTAGAAATCCAGCGGATTGTTAGCTGTTTAAAAGGCGCGAAGCAGCGTAGGAAAAGGTGAATTAATATGAAATAATATGTATTCAAAATTCTAATTTAGATTTCTCGCGTAGAATAAAAACTACGAGCAATTTCAAATTGGGTATTTATGGCAGATGACGAAGGGCAGATGATGCATGGTAGTTCAACTTAGCAACCGCGAGTGCGACAAAACCTAAACACTGCCGTGGTAGTGTTTAGTGAAGAGACAGTGCATTTGCGCTGTCTCGACTGTGCACCTATCAAAACAAAGATGACCCCTGATGGCAGAGGTGGCATCTCACAAAGTAATCTAACTCAGAATGTATAAAATTCCTTCCAGAATGAAAATATATCAAAAATGTCCTACGCCAGAGTAACACAGAGGAATTACTTCCCCGAGAAAGATCAAGCAGTAGTATTTTTGTTTTTATTTTTTCTTCAGATTTCAATTGGAGCAAGATTTAAAAGAAAGCACAGCCTAGTATCCTGCTCTACACTGTCCATTTATCACGATGAGCTAGGTAAGGTGGAAAACTCAGCAAACCCCGTCAAAGACAGTACTTTAATTAAAACCCAAGAAAAGCGCACAATGAATATATTCAAAAAGCCATGTCCTCAAGAAGCAATTAATTCTCAGCTTGCTCCAGACGAGAATTTTTTCTTAATAAATTGTTAGAGTAATTTCGAGCATAGACCCTTCAGCTTCACTAAACTAGTAACCCTAGCATTAAGTTTTCAACCGCTCGCGGAACGAGATAGCAAGAGTCGAGACGAGCAGACAGACGGCCGTGAGCATCCGTGGCCGTAACTATAAGTTCGAGCGTTCGGTCGAAATTACAGTCCTTGTGGTGATGAGAGTGATTTGCATAGCCTGTGTGACGTCCTGTAATCGTGAACAAAAAGTGATGACCAGACGAGTCGTAATTAGTTCGACACATCGCTGTACATTATAAGGTGAAAATAAAATTTGGTAAACAGACTGTGGAGTTCCTACTTCCTCGTCTCGCCCTGCCCGGAACCAACTTGTGTCTAGAAAAAATTTCCAATAAAATGTTAAAAAATATCCGCTTGATTTTAAAGAATTAGCATCCTTTCTCAGAGAGTCATACGGAAGCCTAAACATAGCAAAGGTAGCTCTGAAATACACACCTGACACATCGAGCCTAATCACCATGCTTAGAACGCTTACCGCCACCTCATAGATTGTAAATTAAAAGCCCGCATTATCAAAATTGTCTAAAATGAACTCTACCTCTTCAATAAGAAAGCCAATCAAATTTCTCTATGGGAATGAAAGAAGTTTTCTAAAACGTAAAGATGAGATACAAAACGCATCAATTTTACAGGATTTGTGAACTACAGGCTAGACATGACGTATTCTATCGAAAGAGGTATTTTACTATTAATTCGCTCTAGTTTAGCTTATCGCGAAATAAAAAATAAAGACCTTTCTGATAAATAATTCGAAAAAAAAAATCATTTTTTCCCTCTAACAGTGGGATAAAGTTTTTAATAATTTTAAGAACGAAAATAATTCTTCAGTTAATGACGAAACTTGGGGTTCAGATCACTATCCAATTTTTGTTAACTTACGTACTGAAAGACACATTTACCATAAGAAAAGTCATAAAATTAGATGAACACAAACAAACTGGGACAACGTGAGGCAACATTTAAATAACTCTTTCAAACATATTTTATCAAGTGATTGAAATCATCTAAGCGACAAACACAAATACGAATATTTTGTCAATCAAGCAGCTGCTGAAGCTATTACGGGCAACACGCCAAAAAACATTTTTAATATCAAATTCCACCGAAATCCGGTAACGGGGTGGGATGAAGAGTGTTCCAAAATTAAAAAGCAAAGAAATGCCGCTTTTAAGGTGCGGGAAAAAATAAAAATCTCGACGATCTCATAGAATACAAAAGAATCCTTGCTCTGTCCAAAAAAACTTTCAAGAAATTAAAGAAGGAAAGTTATATCAAATTCACATCCACCATTAATTTACTAACTGATGCTCATACGTTTGGAATACTTTTAAGATTCTAGAAAATAAATGGATCAAGGTCAATGTATCGCAAGTCCCCGGAAACTTAAAAGTCGATAAAAAACTAGAAGCTCTCAATAAGCTTTGTCCACCAATTAAAATTCGACCTGATCTTAACTATTTACCTAATTGCCAATCAAATGATTTATTTGAAAGTTCCTTCAACTTTGCTGAATTCAACCAAAGCCAGAAAATAAAGGCTATAGGCCCATTACTCTCACCTCGGAGTTATGTACGCTGTTTGAAACATTAATAAACAATAAATTTCAATGGTTGATTAAAACTCAAAATATACTATCCTATAGTCAAAGTGGATTTCTTAAGGGGCAATCATGTCATGAAAATTTATGAAACTTAACTATTACTGTTCAGGCAGGTTTACGCAGAAAGAAAGATATGTTTGCAGCATTTCTTGATAGGAAAGGAGCGTTTGGTAATGTGAGCATTAAAATACTACATAAAAAATTCGCAACTATGGATTGTTTTCTCATATTCGTCAAGTTTATAAGCTTCATAACAATGGAAAGATATGTTTACACCGATGAACTCGGCGAACCTACACTAACGTGCAAAGGGGTACAGCAAGGAGGAATGTTAAGTCCGATATCTTACGATATCTCAATTTGCAGATGACATCGCGCTATACTCTAGTAATGTATCCTCACTGCAAAAAGCCCTAAATTAAGTTTTAAAAATCTTGCTAAGATAGACCTTTTTCTCGCCCCGGAAAAAACTACCTTTATACATTTTAATAACGGGGACATTAAACCTAGAGAAACTGTAATTCAAATAGATGGTTTTAAAATTAAATCTACTTAATCCGCCAGGTTCCTTGGAATAATTTTTGACTACAAGCTCTCATTTGACTTACAACTAAACAGCAGATACCACTACACTTTGCGCCCTTTACAAGAGATATGTAAGATCTATAATAGTATACAATACAATGCAATAAGAATAGCCCTCAAACTTCTTAAAGCAACAGCGACGAAAATACTCTTTGCCGAATCCAAAATCCCATCAATTTTCAAAAGGGCTAAATTTCTGTGCAATATGCTGCAACCGCCTACTTTCTGGACGTTGTTTAAAAGGGTTAATTTAATAACCGGCTTAATTTTAAGTATGATTGTATGTAATAAAAGTGCTTTTTCCAGAGAAAAAATAAGATTCTCTTTTATATAATGTGAATTTATTCAAATACACCTAAGCTACCCTAGGATAGTACATAAAGTATTTCTAGTCCCTATTCTTAAGAATGGTTACGCAGAACAGAAGGTATTTTTATATATTCGCTCAAAACCAATCTTTGGTTTAATCTCTATTTGAAACACAATTACAATCGTGAGAAAATGATCCTATGCTTTCTCACGAGTTTATTCCTATATTCATAAAATACGCTGTCGTAGGTAGTTGACCTACTATGACCCTTTGACCCTAATGCATAGATGTAGACGCTTTGCACAGCTCGTGCCCAAAAAGATAATAACCTTATTTATTTTACAATGGTCAATTATGATTATTTAATCTCTATATTGCCTGTCGCTCAGGCACTAATCCTCAGGTGCAAAGGGCTACCTGGTTCGTAGGCTTACGCTCCGAGGGTCTCAAGCCTCTCGGGTTAACAGCCGCGCGCTCTGGGTGCTTCGCCTCAGCTGGAGGGCGAAAGTAAGGAGTGAGTGGCTACAAGCCTTGGAAAATGCTGGCGTGAACAGGACGCTCAGGTCTACTTTTATTACTTTTCTTAGAACATTTATTTTCATCTTGCCTTCGCTGAGCAAAATGTGTTCTGTAACAGGGTATAGAGGTTTTTAAGTATCTAAATCTCTTACACACAAATTGGGGAGTGATCGACAGATCATAAAGATCTTAGCCTCTGATTTGTATGGACAGATTTACAGGTGGTATTCCTGCAGGCTCTCGAGAATAGCAGAGGTAAGATCTAAGAATTTAAAATAAATTGTATATTCGAGGCTTCTGCCTTGGCAAATAAAATCTCTAAATTTTAGTCGGCTACAATAGAGACTTTTGCCCTTGAAAGATTCGCGAAGATGCTAAGCTTGGAGTCAATCAGAAAGAAAAATCTAACATCATATAGATCTGACACGCACAAGGTCGCTTGAAAATAAGACTCTTTCTCTTAACAGCTTCAATGGATGCTATCCACTGGGCTCTTCAACTGAGAACTTATCCGAATAAAATTCCAAGAATTTGGAATTTTATTCTTTTTAAGAATAGAATTTTCGGACAAGTTCCAGAGGTTTTAAGCTTTGTGCTTCTCCTACTGATTCTTTCCTCCGACCTGTGCTTTTCACCTACATGATCTAGAATCCTATTTTTTGGTTGGGCTGCCCTTTTTATAGTTCAACTGCAGCTCTTTCTTCTCGATGTTACGCAATGTTGTCGAGGAGGGAGTGACTTGAGTTTGCGCTCTAGAGTTTCTCCTATGGGATGCTGCTTTTCAGAAGGATCACGCAGCAGATACAGTTTTTGCCTACTTTCAGGCAACCCCTTGTAACTCGAGGGTTACAATGCATATATCAAAAATCTTATCGAATGAAAGCTTATGTATAACCAGACTGTCAAAAAGCATTATGGTCGAACAAGAAATAGCAAAATACTATATGAAACAATATGTATGTTTAAGATTATGGAATAATTGCGAGCCCAATTCCGTTTAAAAGGATTACCGATCTGAAAATAATCAACATATAAACATAAGTCAAATATGTAATGACTTAGACTCTCCCGATACAATGGTATTCTATACGGACGGGAGCAAAAATCCATCTCCTGTGTCAACAGATGCGGCGTCCGTCAATCTTGAAAAGAATATTGTGATTAAAAGAAGTCTGAACAACTTAACTTCAGTATTTACAGCGAAATGTATCGCAGTAAGAAACGCACTTAACCTATCTCTTAAAAACACCAATGCCTGCAGCGTTGTTACGTGTGTCTCGTTCAATTTTCTAAAAAGCCAAGATGGAAGGTGTGAAATTCAAATATATTGGATTTCCTCTCCCTCAGCGGTAACAGGTAGCGAAGTTGCAGATACAAGGGAAAAATATTTTGATCTTTATTACAGAGACTTTAACAGGCCGTTGTTGTATAAAAAAAACCTTCCCGCAATCTTATTGTCATAATCAACCGACTACGAGCGGATAGTTACAGTCTTAATGCTCTCTCACAAGAGTATGTATAATAAATGATCTCAGCTGTTCATGTTCATTCATCTCTCAGGATATTGATTATATATTATGGAGTTGTCCTTTGTACTTCGATCAAAGAGCGGTGTTTATTTTTCAGCTTTCTCAAATAAACCAACAGCCACCTTGACACAGCTCTAATTAAGGAGCCCAATATAGCAGCGTGCTCATTTATACTAAATTTTCTTCAAAAATGTAACCTAATGTAAAATATTTCACTCTTATGTAAACCAACTCTTTCTTTGTATATCTCACTCACTTAAAGCGAATAAATTTGTGTATTTCAGTCCGTCTGATTAGGGAGCCAAAAATCAATACTTACTATGCAAGCATCTTCAAAATATACCGACGGAAACATAAACCATATTTTTAGAATAATATCACATGGTTCAAAGAAAGGAGCAAGTATGTGCCTAGAGCGAGGCTAAGCAGAGCCGAGGCGAGGATCGCGCAAATCCATACTTTTCAAAATCGCTCTAGAACCCCTGTTCGATTATCACTAGAGGTCTAAACTATTTTTTTTAAACTCCCTTAAATCTTGAGCAACAACTTTCTCGCTTAGAATTTCCTCAACGAAACGTGTTAAAAAACTTCCCCAGTGACGTCATTTTGCAAACTAGATTTCACGGAAGTTTTTGTAAATGCATGGTACAGCCCTGAAACAATATTTTGAGTTTTTGAAAAGCGCGACAGCCGTAGAAATCGTCGAAGAATTTTGCATGAAAATATTAAAGAAAAATATTTACACCTGGCTGAGATTCGGCTAGAGAAACTCAAACAAATAATTAAATTTGTTTACGCAAAATATTAAGTTTTTGTTAAATATCATTAAAACAAAAAAAGTTAGAGACATGGTCTAAATCGCAAAAAGATGCGCATTAAAATTCTGTTAAAGGATCAATTCTCGAAACCGAGCTACTTCTGAAATTAGCCTATTAATAATATGAAGTTAGAGATAACACTTTTTTGTTGTTCAATATCTAGTTTCGCGAAATAAATGGTATAAGGCCACATGGAGAATGAAAACTATTGAATTGATTTAAACTTATTTAATTGTTTATTACTATACACACATAAAAAAATATATCGTTTAATTGATCTGAAACACAGATTGGCTGCGGATTAAGTATACAAGTATGAGTTTTCTGTAGTTAAGTTTATACTAATGGACAACTATGCTACGCTAGAGAAAAGGTGGAGGTAACTATCCAGGGCAGGAATGTGGAGGAGGTGGAATGAACATTGGTGGAGGTGGGAATGAGTTTCCCGAACAGGAATGTGGAGAAGGTGGAATGAACATTGGTGGAGGTGGGAATGAGTTTCCCGAACAGGAATGTGGAGAAGGTGGAATGAACATTGGTG
>JAAAKG020025064.1:0-20023 GCA_010014905.2 Druon quercuslanigerum | reverse complement strand
CAAAAATAAGCGAGATATTCAATATTTCTTTTGGCCAATCAGCGCGCTTGGCGGGAACAGCGCCAGTGGCGTAACAGGTCATGAGCCCCCGAAAGAATTTGGTTTGTTTATTTATGTTTAAATCGAAACAATGCTTGATGATGACGAGATGTTTTTCATTTTCAATTCGTGTGATTGACTGAAAGTGTTTTTTTTTTAACAAAATTGATCGTTTTGCCTTTCGCGATTTCGAAATTAACAAAATTTTTGCAATTCGGAAAAATTACAATCACGTGAATTGAAAATGAAAAACATCTCATCATGATCAAGCATTGTTTCGATTCGAACATAAATAAGCAAACAAAATTCTTTCGGGGGCGCATGACCGCTGTTACGCCACTGGCGGTGTTCCCGGCAATCGTGCTGATTGGCCAAAAGAAATATTGAATATCTCGTTTATTTTTGAGAATTTCGAAAAATAGCAAAGGACTTTTCTGCTCAAAATTTAAAAAGCAATGTCCTGGTTTTTAACGGTACGAGGTTTCTAGGACACCCTGTATATTTCATCTATTTTAGCTTTTTTTATCGGTTTCATCTATTTCATCTATTTTATCTATTTTATCTATTTTATATATTTCATCTATTTTAACTATTTTTTCTTTATTATTTATTCTGATTATTTTATTTACTTTATTTATTTTATTCCCGATTTATAATTTTAACCATCTCCATCTTTGTGTTGTTAATTCTAAAAAAAAATTCTGAATACCGGGCAAAAGAGCCTAACCGTAGTTTAGCTTCAACTTATTTAATATTTTTTTTTAATATATTTAATCGATTAATTGTTGTAACTATTTTCCTCATTTCGTGTCATTTTTGTGATATGCTGTGTTCGGGAATTTAATAAACTTGATAGTCCTATTATAATTTGTTGATAACTATTCACTTCAGTAAGCCAACCCCTGCCACTTTCTTTGATTAAAACTAACATTATTCTATCATTCCGTCGGTCTTAATTTAATCATATCTTAGTCACATTTTCGTTTTGTTATTATATTAAAATTATAATCCACTTGATCGCAGTAGATCTGGCTGGTTGAAAATTTATTGAACAACGTTAAAGGTGACTTTATATATTTTTGTTAATTTTTAATTAAAATATTGCGGTTAAAGCTGTAGTGTAATCTTAACCATCGGAAAGTTTTTGTGGGTACATTATTATAAGTTTATAATAATTCTTTTTAGGGATCGTTCCCTACAACTTTAGTCTGTTAATTTTAGTTCGCACCTGGTGTCGCTTTTCGAAAAATGTAATTTTTAAAATTTTTAATCTTATTTTTAAGATTTAAAAAAATATTGCGTGTCCTATTAAACATATTCATGACAAATTTCAATGATTTTCTGCTATTTTTAGCAATAGTAACTTTTGTCTATTTATTTTTTTCATAGCTTGTGTTGTATGTCCAAAAATTTAATTTTTTATTTTCAATGTTGTTTTTTACGACTAAAAACAAAAACTGTGCATCCTATCGAAAAGTGATTCGTAACAAATTTGTAGATCATTTCAGGGCGCGCAATTTTAGTAAATTCATTTATTTCGTATCTTGCATAGATTGGCCGTAAAATGGAATTTTTTATTTTTTATTATTTTTGGTGTGATCAAAATTTGAATTTTCCACTTTTCCATGAAATTCAAAAATTTGTCATGATAATCTTGTCAGGCTTTGAAAAATAAACGTTTCTCTTCTCTTGACTTTTTTCATATCATGCGTTGTGTGACCTAAAATGTACAGTTTTTTTTATTTTTTTATTTTGAAAATGCTGTAACTCGGATAATTTTCATTTTTCGAAAAAATTCTTCAAAATAAATTGTTCGAGTTTCCGAGTACTATAAATAGCCGTTCATGGAATTTTTAAATCTTAAAAAAAATAGTCTCAAATATTTTCAAAATTTGCTCACTTTTTGAATATTTGTAAAAACTAGCTGGTCTACGAACTTGATATTTCTTTTTAGTCCTTGAAAAAGTATGCTAAAGCAGAATCCAATCTGATCAATTTTTCGAAATTTATCGTACCTACAGAATACAGACTACAGAGAGATAGACAGACAGACACCTTCGTAAAAGTAATTTTTTCTGACTCAGCGGGTCTCAGAACGTGGAGATTTGATGAAAGCCAACAAAGTAAAATTTTACATAAAATCAATACCTCCTCATTAGGATGAGAAAGCAGTAAACGTAAATATAAAAATATATTGAAAATATGTTTTGAATGATGCATTATGTAGAGATAAGAATGACGCGAAAACGTTTTATAAATACATCACCAATTATAAACAACACATTGACATTTTTTTCAAATATAGAAATAATATCTTCGATAATGATCTTCTTTAAAGCCGCAGTTTGTTTTAGCGAAACGTAAACATCTTGCCTGATTTATAGCATTGCTGAATCACACATAATTAATTGGCAGTTATTTAGTTTTAATTATGTGTCTGTTTATACCTGACAATTGAAAAATTGTTTTTGCGGCTGATATTTAGCGCTTGTTTTGGAATTTATATAATTATTATAATTCAGGTATTTATCACAGGCAATAATGAGAATTGCATGGAATTCATAAGTGGAGAAAATGTAAGGGTAGTTTACCCTATTAGAAAGGCGAATTATAGTTTTTTCTACGTCGATCCGAATAATTAATTGGGCACCCGCAGTTTCCCATCAAGTTCCTTGTAACTTTATAACAGTATAGTTTTTTCATACATTTATTAAAACTGTCAATTTTTATAACGAAAATTATGAAAACAGATTCGGTTTTGCTCTCTAAAATATAGGATTAGCATCCCCCAATGATCACAATATCCTACACATCTTCGAATTTCATATGGAAATAAAATGCACTAGATTTGAAACAAAATATTTTATCGGTTTACTTTAAAATTACCACAACTAATTTTTTTGGGGTGACTTTTAAGGGTTATTTTCACCCCTTAGACGTGTTTCCGCAGAAAAACACATTTGTCGCTTATTTCGGGTTTCAATCGTGTGCACGTGATTTGCCAGAGCGCCCCTCCATGGGGACAGGACGCAGCTGATTAGCCAATCAAGTCTTTAAAAAAAAATCGGGCTTGGCGGAAATCCAAATTGGATTAGTATTAGAACCGTTGTCACTATTGATGTTATTAGGATGCTTTAGGATTTCGATTGCCCTGAAGAAGTGAAATGCAATGTTCACGAAACGTCGCCAAAATTCGTAGTTTTGTACACGATTGAAACCCGAAATTAAAACGTTACAGGGACAAAATTTGCATAAAACAAGTTTGCTTCTCTTAAAAAGAAAGAATAAAACACACCAAATTTGTATATATACTACCTCCAAAAATCTATTAGAACATCATCTTTTCCTATCCGCATATCATTTGACTAATCTCAACGTATTAAAGATCATCAAACACGAAAACAAGAAATAAAATTTGAAAAATTACTTCTAGTAAGGTAAACACCACTAACTAACAGAGCAGAAAACATCTCTGACCATCCTTTTAGTAATAAAATTATTTCAGTCGTACCTACAAGTAACCATTTTGCAGTAGCTCCCTCCAAAATTCCGAAAGAAGAAATCATCAGTAATTTGGAAACCACAATCTATGCCCTTCCACCTGAAAAAGCAAATGACATACGACGTAGGACTGCCAACATTTTACGCTAAGCACAAATATCCTCCGCAAACTTAACAAAACGAGAAAAAATCGCAATTAAAGAACTCAATCGGAATAAAGAAATTTTAATATTATCCACAGATAGAAGAAACACAGCAGTACTAATGAATAAAGAAAACTATAACAACAAAATCATAAACCTTCTCACTGACAATACATACAAAAAAAAACTTAAAAAGGACCTCACAAAAACAATATTCTGAAACTGAATCCTTTCACCGAAAACTCTGTTACTCACGTCCAAAACTCTTTTGACTTTATCCAAAAGATACAACAGATTCGCATTCAACCCCAAGACATCATAGTGCTTTGCGACGTAAAATCTCTCTTTACGAAAGTACCAATCTTTGATACATTTGATATTATTAAATCTTTTGTAAACTTTCCCTCCTAACTCGTACCTTTGATAGAGCACTGTCTCTATAACACTTATTTCTCTTCCAACAGGCAATTCTATTAACAAACCTCAGAAGCAGCAATGGCATCTCCAATCTCAACTGTAATAGCCAATATCTTTATGGAACACCTATAAACCAAAATCTTCAATCAATCCAAGCTTAAACCAGAATTTTGGTTCCGTTACGTGGATGACACTTTTGTCATCTGGCGACATGCCCTTTCGCGGCATTTGCTATGCTTCTGCAAGTGAGTATTTTTTTTTTAAACAATTTTGTCTGGCTATTAGCGCACTGCTCCTGAACGACTCTACGCGTCGCGTCACGGAAAAGAATTCAAGGTTTTATTCGAAATATTATCGCTGTATTCATTTTATTAAAATCTTTGTGTCTTCTTGTTTTATCTTCAGTGGGGGCCCGCAGCGAAGTTTCTCGACGGCGTCGAGGTCGCGTCCGCAAAATCAAACAATTGTTGGCTGAACGGAAAATCAGCGCTGCATTCGGAGAGCAGCTGATTAACCAGGCGAATCTAGAAGCCCAGTATTGGGCCAGTAGGCGCTATCGGACCCGGTTCACGCGCCGGTAGCCTCAAGCAGCCAGCAGGCTCAAAATTCTCGAATCGCCGCTTCGCCGGATTTTCGCGATTGCCAATCCGTCTACTCGGAGATCTTCGCCTTCTTTCCTGACGTGAACGGGACGCGCTGTCTAGGCATATGCAGGAGTTAGCCGTTCGTGAAGGAAGTTCGAGTCCCGCATCATCGAGTAATACGCACTGATCGGTGAGTGGAGATATGCCGCGGCCCAGTAACGGCTCGTCGCCCGTCCAGAGTCCCTCCGCCGCGAAAACTATTGAGGAGATTGACTCCATGCTCCGTTTGTACAGTAACAGATCCTAAGATTAGGGGAGAATGTATTCCTTAGTTGAGTATAAAAAGCGGTATGATATTGAATGCGTGCGAGAATGAACCGAATTAATTAACCGCGGAATGTAAAGCTCGTCATCGATTAAAATATATGTCCCGGATGATACGTAGATTCGATTGCGTGGTGAAAGCAAGGGTATTATTGTATGAATGTCCTGTAATCAGATGACGTTGTAGTCAGATGCCTGGCATCTCTCATGTTTATATTCTCATTTATGATACTGGTTTTATTTTTCTCTTCCTCGCACATGTTTTAGAAATAAAGACTTATTTTTAAATCGTACATCAGGTATCCTTATTGCCTACGCCTGACCCATCTCGAATTTAGGAAGTAGTACTAAATACATTTTTTAAAAAAAGAAAAAGAAAATAAAAGGGAAAAAATAAAAGATGTCTTCTATTCGTGCGCCGCAAAGAAAGCGATCAACTGGCGGTCCCCGAGACCTATCCTCCGGCCGAAGACCGGAGCGACGACTTAATGACGCCAGGCGAACGCGTGGCGAAGGAACCCCTATTAGAAGTCCTACTTGGCTAGGGGAGGGAGAAGCATGTTACAAGTCACTATCAAAAATCTTGTTGAAACAATGTTTAAAGGATCTCATGAGTCATTTCATGAGTCTAACATTAATTTTATAGAAAATATTTGGTTTTTTAATAATTATCCTAAAAGATTTGTTCAAGTCCACATAAAACATAGATGAAAAAACATTTAAAGAATCTAAATATAACAATTAAATTTGTCTCCAGTTCACAATATTGATTTTTAATATTTTGTTTCTATACCTTTCCATGGAAGTTTCTCGTTCTAAATAGTTTTCAGAGTTGACTCTAAGTTTGATAAATTTATAAAATTAGGCAATGATCCCTTTGATAATTTTCAGATGACTAACCTTGTATATAAAATTAATTTTTTGGGCTGCGATAAATATTATATTGGTCAAACTGGTAAATTATTGTCTTCTAAGACTAAAGAACATCATGATAACTTCACACAAAATCCAAAAAACCATAAAGTGATCGAGAAACACCAGTTCGAAACTGGACATCAATTTCATTGGAGTCAAGTTCAAGTTTTACACCACGAACCTATTGAATTTAAATGACTTTTGCCTGAAATGTTTTAATAAGTGACTTGGCTAACTATAGTCCATTATATAATATCATTTTAGATTCTCTAATTTAATTTTTAACGTTCGACTCATATTCTTATATATCACCGATGTTGCTCGCTATTATTAACCATTTAGTAGAAAATGCTAGGTTCATTATTCTGTTATTTATTTTTTATTATTGTCATAGCACTGGTTGCTCTGTTTCGATTTTGAAACTTGAAATTTCGCTTTATAATTAATTGTTTGGTCATATAAATTTTATCATAAGAATAAGAAATATCAATTTTACTACAGAACAATTTTGAAAGATTTTAAAGTTGACACAGATAACGTTAATTCAAGTAAATATTTTTATAATCTCATTTACCAATATGTCATATTTTTAAGAATCTAAAATTAAATCATCCAAACTTCTTACTTTGAATTTTAAATTTTGTTCATTATTAACATTTTCATAATTTGTTTAAATTTACAGCTTGTTTGATTTCGAAAATTTGGGAATGCTTACCGACTTGAAAAATGACCCTAACCTCAAGATAATGCACATGCATACAATTTTTATTCAGCACAAAACATTTTTTTTTGTTATTATCCCTAAAAAAATCAAGCTACGTCCGTTATAATATTTTATATTTTATATTTTTTTTATTTTGTGATAAAATATTTTATGTATAACAACTAAAAACTTTTACAACTTTAGCAGTTTCAGGGCCAACATAACCTATTATATTACAAAAATTCTCAGAGAATTTATTTCTCTGTTACATTCGCGATAATATTCTCATTCTTGTTCTGAAAATAATTTAAACGGCTCAGAACACTTCTTCTCAAACAGCGTGAAACAGTGCTCCCAATTTTTGGGAACTTTTTGAACTCCGCTTGCGTCGCGCCGGCAACCTGATTCGTTACTGTAGGCGAGCTGATTTTGAATAGTATAAATATTGAAATTTAATATTTATAATGGATGATGATTACTAAAGGCATAAATAGTATTTTCTTAATCCAAAATAAGATTTTGGAGTGACAGATACAAATATATTCGATTTTAATTAATAAGACGATATTAATTCTGAGTTTGGACAGGGGAGACATTTTTTGTCACGATGATTAATCTCGTCTCTGTCAAGTTTCTAAATTAATTTTTTTATATCCAAAAATTTCACTCAAAATGAAATAATTAAAATTACAAAAATAGAATATTGTTGTTTTTTTCATTCAGAATTAATAACGTTGCTCGCAATAAAATAAATTAATTTTCCCGCCTGTAACTCTAAAGGACTATTTGAGCATTAGAAAATAACTTTTGAGGAATTTCCTAATCATTACTTATGAAGATTTAATTTAAATATTTGTATAATTTAAAATGCGCGCCTTAGCAGTAACGAATCGGGTTGCTGGCGCGACGCAAGCGCAGTCGAAAAAGTTCCCTAAATTGGGAGCGCTGCCGCCAAAGTGGATTGTAGCCCCTTGAGGAAGTCGAGCGTCTGCAAACGTCGAGTTTTTTATATTTTCTTGCGATTGATTTGGAAAAGAAATTGACTTAAATGTGTATGACACCTGTGAAATGCGATGGTTTAATTTTTTCTTATATTTTTACAGAGCAGAATATTATTCAATTATTTACAAATTTAAGGATGAAAAATAATAATTTTACATTGAAGACTGCAAATTAATACAATTTTAGCCATAAATACAATTATTGTTTAGAATAAAAATTATAATTTCTGCAGACCTTGGCCATTGTTCTAACCTCGAAATTCAATCGCCTTATTTAAAGGTCATACCAGTCAACTCAAAGAAAGCGAAGGTTTCGTACAAAAAGATAGAAGCTTTGTGATAATTATGAATCATTTTAAAGGAAATTAAAGGAAAAATAACATGTAAGACTTTGAGACTATTTTTTTAATTTTTTAGGATTTGCACATTTTTGAGGTAAACGACAAGCAGCAGCTGTATTAGAGCACATTATTACTTGTAAACAGTCCTTATAGTCAGTCAATTCTAAAATGTTCTGAGCTGAGCAAATTTTAAAAATCCGATTTTACTATTTTTGTTTTTCATATAAAAACAATTCATATACCTCGGACAGGTTTCCAAGAATGAGTCGCTTCTGATCATGTTGGCGAGTTCCATCTTCTTTCTTCATCGATACAAAATCCTTCTTTCCATGCATGAATCCGCTGTTTTCTTTATCTTCGTAGAAATTAGTCACTTTCGCTTCCACTTCTTGTGCTAGTCGCCTTCCAAGTTTGTGATTAGGTAAACTTAATATTCCGTTTTGCTCAACGATTTTCTTAGCTTTGCGTACCTGAAGTTCAGTTGCACTGAATTTATCCATTATCTTCCTACGATTCCAAGACTTAGGGGTAAGGGTGAGTAATGCCATATTTTTGTGAGCATCAGCACTTTCATTGCATTTATATTTAATTCGTTGAAGTACTTCAACGGCCGCTTGTGATTGGAATATTTACAATTCATAATATCTTTACCTTGTTCTTTACCTAATAGAAAATCAGGATTATCTTTTACTAATGCTTCGCCTGCAATATAATTATCAACTCTATCACCAGATGAATCTTCTTCTACTCCCACAGTACGAGGTGTCTGCCATATTTTGCATGATTCCTTCAACATGCGGAAAGTTTGCACAAAAATGGTGCCGAAACTCCTCACTCACGAGCGAAAGGAATCACGAAAGAACATTTGCGCTGACATTTTAAACAACATCGACATCGATCCAGACTTCTTGGAGACAGTAATTATTTGTGAGGAATCGTGGTTTTTTACCTACGACTCCGAAACAAAACGCCAATCCATGAATTGGAAGGGTTCGAACTTCCCAAAGACGAAACAAGCCAAGATAAGCAAATCTAAATTCAAAGCAATAATGATTGTCTTTTTTGATATCCGAGGTATTTTTTACTTTCACTGGGTCCTTGAGGGTCAGACCATTAATCAGCGTTATCACATCGAAGTTCTTACTGTCCTTCGAGAGCGTGTGAGAAAATGAAGACCCGATTTGTGGAAGACCAAATCATGGAAGCTTCATCAAGGCAATGCCCCAGCCCATTCTACTTTGTCCGTGAAGGCGTTTTTCGCAAAATATGGCATGACTGTGTTGGAGCATCCACCCTACTCACCCAACCTTGCCCTCTGTGACTTTTTTTTATTTCCCAAAGTCAAGTCGGCGCTGAAGGGGACAAGATTTGAAAGTGTGGAAGCAGTTAAATCAATAGCGGTGGAGATTTTGAACTAGCTGACAGAAGTGGACTTACAGAACTGCTTAACCAATGAAAGATTCGCATGAAGCGGTTTACAGATTGCTAAGGGGAGTACATTGAAGGCGAACAAAATTCTACTGTAGTTGGTGACGAATAAAAAAAGTTATAATAGAAGTTCGGTTATTTAATAACCACACCTCGTATTTTTCTCCATCTTCGTATCGTTTTTGGCCGCATGTGAACAAACTTTATTGAATTTCGTTCTGCATAAAAAGCATTTCCATTCATTTTTTGTTAAGTAAGGAAATTTTGATCTATGATTTACCGTGACACGTCTCAAGCTGCGTCCAGTAAAAAACTCATTTTTGCATAAAGAGTTCATACTGCAATGGCATCAGTTTATTTTTGTTAACATTATTATATAAAAAAAATATTTTATTTTCATTCAATATACGGGGCGTTATTTCTCAAGTGACCCACTGAAAAAGTTAAATTTACCAGATATAAGTTATACTTAGGCAAATGGTTGTTCCATTGGATAGTAGTTTATGGGGGAAACTTTTGGTCATTCAAATAATTATTTACCGAGGGGGAGCGGGTTATAGTTTTGAGATTTTCGTAGATATCATCTATGTCGGCGATTTTTAACTCTTCTAATAGCGATGACAAAAATGTTGTCTCGCATAGTTTCGATAGGATTTTTCACGTCCTTTCGATTGGCACTACGCCTTTTCTCAAAAAATAAATATTTGACCCTAAAAAATGAATGTCACAAATCAAATATAAGACTATGTAGAATAGAAAGTGGCATACAAATTTTTAATGTATGAAAATAAGCGTTGAGTGCTCCCGTTCGCTCATGACCCTGGCTCCCAATCCCCGCCCGTAGCACAAAGTGGTATACCTTTATTGTACGGCTTTTACAAAAAATAATAATACTATATGCTCCTGTAAATGTGCTTTTTTTGCATGAAATTTGTTGATAAATAAAAGTATTTTAATCAGACACATGCTTAAAAAATCAACGTATAAGTTTTTTTGGAGCATTAGTCAATCCTTATACTAAATTATTAAATTTTATTTCCAAGCCGTGTCACTTTGTAGGTTACTTATATGATGTTTTTATTCGTAATTTCGAAAGTTAAATGATAGCCACGGCACAAAAGTATCGCCATGTATTCAGCTTTTTTTGTAGCTTGGATTTCTCAACTTATGAAATTAAAAAATTAATTTTAAGATAAACTAGCATTAAAACATATTTTTTGAACTTCAATGACCATACCCACCCTATGCTGTTTTAACACATTTTTTAAATGGCTATGAGCCCTAAGAAAGTTGGAATTAATCAAAGAAAATTCTCTGACAAATGTATCAATCCTTTCAAGAAGAATCATTACAGGGCGCTATATGCACGCCGTATTTCTGAAGGATTACGATCGCAATTTCCTACACTATTTAAAGAACTAGAAATTTGTGCTTTATATAGGAAAGAACTCAGTCAACTGAAAGATATACCAGCATCAAATTTAGATGACACTGATCAGCGCCGTAGTTATGTTTTTGCGGATAAAAATGTTAATGATGTTAAAACTAATGAAATCATCATGTCAAATGATGATGATGATCCAGATATCTTCTTCTGAAAACTTGAGATGAAAGGTATGCTGTGCATTGACAAATATAATAAGGCTGCAGTTAAAGTTCTTGATCAAATCAAAGAAAAGTTTTAATCATCCACAAGTAGAGTAATAAATTAGGTGAAAACAACTGTCATTAAAAAACAAAAGGCGAAATCAGTAAAATTAAAGCACAAATTTAAATAATGGTAGTCTCTTCCCTGTAAAATGCACAAAGCCATCAAATATACTAGTAAATATTATTACTTTTTGCAAAAAAAAACACCATAAAGGCGATTCGCCGCAGGGCACGAAAGCTAGCGACATGAGCGTACCGGAGTACTCAACGTTTATTTTCATAAATTATAAATTTATATTCCACTTTCTAATCTACATAGTCTTATTGGAAAAAACCTAAAATTTCTTTTAAGGTAAAAAAATAGCAAAAAAAACTTGCGTCATTTTCAAAAAAAGTCAAATTTATTTTTGGCATTCATTTTTGAAGGTCAAATATTTATTTTTTTTTGAAAAAAATGCGTTACACGAATCGAAACAACGTGAAACCCCCTATTAAAAATATCCTAGACAAAATTTTTGTCATAGCTATTAGAAGAGTTAAAAATCGCAGAAATAGATGATATCGACGAAAATCATAAAACGTTAATCCCCCTTCCCCTCGGTCAATAATTATCCAAATGACAAAATTTTTATTCTCCTCTAAACTACTATTCAACAGCAAAACACTATGCCTAAATTTAACTTAGATCGGACAACGTTGACTTTTTGAGTGGGTCACTTGAGGAATAACGCCCCATATATATATATATATATATATATATATATTTAGTAAAATTAACCAAAGTAACGGAAAAATGCCTACAATGAAATCATCTGAGGTAACGATTTAAAATAAATCAGAAAATAAAATATATTATCTGAGAAAAAATTTTCTTTGTAGCCGCGCATCGGTAAAATCCTGAAGCTCGATTTTAGCGGGAATGCGTGGGAAACACAAGAAAAAACTTTTTCTTTTGTTTTTTATGTACTAATAAAATGTTCTTTTATTTTACATGTATGAAAGAAACAATTTCTTTACACAATTATTAAAAAATACAAAATAATAAAATATCACGGAGAAACATCATTGGCTAAATCATTTGTGAAAAATTATGAGAAAAAAGGATTTTGTCGACCCTTAAATGCCCAAGTTGTAAATTTTGGTGTATAATTTGTTTATAAAATTAATAGAAAATATCGGATACACACATTTTTTCGATGAAATCAAGTAATTTCAACGCAAAAATTTATTTTGCAAACGAAGAATATATAGCCTACAGTTTCTTAAGGTAATTTGTTTATAACAATTAACTTAACCATTTTTTTTCTTTAACTACCCCAGTGCATAAAGTCTGGCAATTCTGGGAAAACCTCGTTTTGTGAATTCATCCCGTTATGGAGTGTAAGCACCAGCACTTTCTTCACATGCGGCCCTGTATTTTAATAAAAATTAATTTCTCGATTTTCATGTTTGAAGTTCTTTAAGTAAAAAAATCAAGTTTTCTTTTGCGAATAAAAAAATCTAAAAACCGTAAACTGCTAAAAGATTTAATTGAACGATTAATTTATTTAAAAAATTATTAAATTTTTGCAGATGGTTGCGCCGCCGCGCCACGCTACATGATAATGGATTCCTTTCCGTCGGGTAAGCCGGTGTCTTTTGATTGGTTGCGCAAATTTCGTCTACAAATTCGAAATTGGTCGTTTGTTGCCACAGATTTTGATATTTTTCAAGCTGCATGTCAGAAAAATGATGATATTTTGCAATTAAAGACAAATTAAAAATTTCATGGATAATTTATCATTACTAAAAGTTTAGCAATAGCTCTCGCCACTTTCCTATGAAGATTTTATCATTTAAGATTTCTTGTAAGTGTTCCTTTCATTAATAGTTGTACGCAAATAAATAATAAATATCTTTTATCAATGTTCTTCATTATCTGCTTTCCATTAATAACCAAAAAATACATGAAAAAAAGTTTTACAATCAGCCGCGAATGAAATTTAGCCTAAACGCCGCTGCCGATCCAACTGACATTGGCGCAGATCTCTAATTTTGGTTTTTGTTATAAATAATAACGTAGGATGAAATTATGTAAAAATCAGGCGTGTCAAATTTATCTTTCCAATTTTTTGAAAATGTTTTGTAAAATTTATACCAGTTCTTCAGATTTCAAAATGGAGCGTTGTAGTAAAACTTATATTAATATTTCATTTAGATACTAGACCTAATTGAAACCTGAAACATTATGTCAGGTGTGTAATCAGTTTTAACTAACTTAGTCGCTAAATTTGTTTCGCTAACACTGACTCGTAATGGAATGTAAATACAGCAAAACGACAACCTTGAGAGCTGTAATATTTTCGATAAAGATTATAGGATATACGTATTATATGATCTAAACAAACACCAGAATATTCACTCGTCAAATTCTTGATTAAGGCACTATTAAGTTTTTCCTCTGATTATAAAATATGAAAATGGTTTATAATTTCTTCTTATCTTTGGCGCTTATTCTCAATTGTATTGGTAAATATAATTATGTAATATATCTATAATTTTAGCTATACTTTCTTGATCCATATGCAAACCAGTATTCGTAAGATTTAATCAGCTTTCTATTCCAATTGAGGTTTTCTTCCAAATATTATTTGAGTTAGTTTGAAATAATTACGAATTTTATCTGAATTCTTTTTTCTGGGAAACCAGAGAGTGTGTGCGTTATTCAAAATGAAATCTGTAAAGTTTTTCTACTGGTACAGAACTTACACGAATTGCAAAAAGCTAAAACCACTTTGAAGTAAAATTGGAACCAAAGTTTTTCTGATGGCCACCTTTCTCTGAACTGGAAACCAAAATCTTTGTAGAGGACAAATTTGCAAGTAACCAACCGTGCACATCGCTGTCCACTGGGAAGAATCTCCGTGTTTAAAAATTTCACAATCTCAACTGTTCAACTCTAAATTTAGAGGTGCACATGTAATACACTCCTACCTGTATACCTGAACATATACAGCACTCACACACCTTCAAGTTTGTAATTCATTAGTAATAAAACCAAAAATAAAATAAACATATTTGTTAAATTTTAATAAAAATATCAATAATATTCGTCAAATTGTATTCCAGCATATGATTCTGTACTTTTTATATAAAGTATTATTTTTTCTTGTTGTAGAGTTTAGTTCACAATTTGATTGTTTACCTAATGGCGCGCCTCTTCTTGCTGTTCCTTATTCCGCCGAGCCTACTCTTCGTTCTAGGTCCAGGACTCCTCCTGCCAGGCATCGTTCTTTACTCATACTTGAATTTGAACCTGAAGATCTTGGACTAATCCGACTAATTCCTCGCACAAATTCGTGCCGGAAATTTGAATTTCAAATTTTCAAATTCACTTTTCCTGCCAATATACCAATTCACTTACAAGTTAGAAGACCATTTAGGCTCAATCCTATTCCAATTGAAGAACAAAAAGTCTTAACAGTATCCACCGGCGACGTTGTTGCAATACTGGAAAGTAATTCAGCTATTCGTGGACTATATGATGAGTCTGGAAAGCGACGGATAGGCATAAACACGGAAAGCGGCGAGATGTTCGAATTGAGTCCAGAATTAGTCCTTGAAACTCCATTAGGTAGCGGCCGTCGAATCCAAAAGAATTTTGAAGTGATACGTTTAAAAAACGTGTAATTTGAAATTACTTCTTATTTTCATTTATAGTGTCATAAACATAATTTACATAATATTTTGAGAAAATTAAAAAAAATTGTAAGAGATTTCACACAGATAACAATTTGCGCGTACAATGATGGATGACGTGTGCTGATGGCGGGAACCCCGTTGGTCAGACCTGGTGAGCGGGGAGACAGATGGTGGCAGCATGCGTGCGTTATGTCTCGCAAAGCATGCCTCTCACGCATGCGACCAAAAAATATGGTAACTGTATATAAAAAACCATTGGATTTATCTTAATTAGACGAATTTTGAACAAAATAGTTGCATACAGTACCGGTCATTAATTTTGGATGGGTGATCCATTTTTCGTTCCATCTTCCAACACGCGTATCTTCGTAAATAATTGTCGAAAAACATTTTGAAAACGGCATTGGGAAGTAGTCGTTAAGAGCTTTATTTTTGATTTACTAAATATTTTTTAACTTGTTTTTAAAGGTACTCGAAAAGCAGATTTCGAGAGGGATTAAAAAATACCATATGCAACGACTTTTTTTTTTAATTTGTATTTGTACTTCTTGTATTTAATGCAATCATAACTTTGGAATTTTATCAATTTAATTAATATAATAATGTGATAAAGGTATGTATAATTAAACCTTAATCAGAATCTGTGCTACAAAATATACATACAATAACAACTCTCTGAAAACTAAAAATTCAACAAACGTCCCAAACCAAATTCCACTAAGAGAAAAATAAACAAACGTAATTTTGATTCATCAAAAAATTCTCCTTTGGCTTTAATCACAGCTTTAAAGATTCGTGAGATTCTCAACAATAACTTATCAAGCACTGAAGGATCGATAGAGTTTCAGCTGTTTTGAAGCTGTGTCCATAACTCGGAAGGTTTTGTTTTGCTTTCTGCGCTTTTTGCATCTGTCGATCAAGCTCGTCCCACGATAGTTCAATTGGATTTAAGTCAGGTGACTGCAGATACCATGCCATTCTCTTTAATACCCCATTCGCCTTTTTTTACTCAAATAATTTCTGCACAGCTTTAAAGAGTGTTTGTGGTCATTGTCCTCTTAAAAGTGGAATTCATCACCAACTAAACGCAACCCAGATGCAATAGCGTGCCGCTGCAAGATGCTGTGATATATTTGTTTATCCATAATACCTTCTATTTTTTTTAAATCTCCCACTTGCTTATGAGCAAAATAACCCCACACCATGATACTCCCTCCCACGTGTTTAAATGTTGGTACTTTCGACTTTTGCTACCAAATAACTCGAATTTTTAGTCGCCTGTCCACAAAACTATCTTCCAATTTTCCATTGTTTATGAAAAAAGTTTTTTACGATTAATGGGTTGAAAGAGAAGCTTTTTTGCAGCAATTCGACCCTTTAAATTCGCTTCATGCAAACGACGTTTCACTGCTCTTAAGATAACTGTTTTTTTTTTAAGATTTCGCATTTTCTTGTATTTCAGGAGCAGTTAGCCTTCTATTGCGGTTACTGGATACAAGCATTAATTCATCTTTTTTTTTTGATGTTTTTCGAGGCTTATCTTTCCTTGGACGATCACAATTAGATTTTCCATCTTTATATCTTAGATTTGCTCTATATACAGCATCATCAAAAATTTCAAGTTTTTTTGAAGTTCCAGAATACGAGAAACCTTCAATTCGTAAAACTACAGCTTATGCACGCTTTTCTGTTGTTGACAAAGCACTAATTTCAATACGTCTTCTTGAGTCATGATTGAAACTTTTTGACAACACTTTATACACTTGATAGTAAAGCACACACAGTTTTTTTGCAATTGCTTGAAAAGAACTGCCTAGATTACGTAACTTTTGAATTTGAGATCGCCCCTACCTCACTGTCCTTACCTATTGGAAACCCATTTTGAACTGATGTGTGAGATCAATATATTGAGCATTTGGTCTCTAGTATCTGGAAATCAAGTAAGTAATTAGAAAAGGTAAACAAACATTACTTTAACTCAATCATTGGAATATCGCCCGCTCGACTCTAAAATTGAAGAAACGGACCGACTTTTTTCTAGCTTCATTATATAAAAAACTGCAAGTGATTGAACAAAAATGAATAAACTTTCCTATGCCGTTTTCAAAATTTTGTTTCGACAATTATTTACGAAAATACGCGTGTTGGAAGTTGGGAAGAGAAATGGTACATTCATCCAAAATTATTGGCCAGTACTATAACTATACCTCTAGTTTTTGCACTCAATCGTAGCGGTAAAGACGTGACTAAACCTACTTGTGATGTAATGTACTCTTAAGAACCAACTTGAAAAATGTTTAGCAGCGGTTTCAAGGAACTGAAAAACTTAAAAAATTAGAAAATGTGTAATAAAAATGGTGTATTTATGTTGTACAAACGAAAAGCCATTTTAAATAATACTAATTAGGATTCGCGCGAGATAAGTTTCTTATTTACAGTCAAATTCTTGATGCAGATATTTAAGGATGGCCTCGTAAAACAAAAAAAATATTTTAAATTAAAGTTAGCCAGAGAACTCAAGGAAATCAGGGAATTCAAAGACTTTAGAGAATTCTAAGAATTCAAGAAATTCTAAGAATTCAAGAAATTCAGAGAATTCAAAGAATTCAGATAATTAAAGGAATTGTGAGAATTCTGAGAATTCAAGGCCTTCAGAAAACTTAAAGCATTTCGTGAATTCATGGAATTTAGCAAATTTAAGGAATTCAGAGAATTCATAGAATTGAAGGAAATAAGAGAATTCGAGGAATTGAGTGAATTTAAGGAATTAAGAGAATTCAAAGGATTCAGAGAATTCGAGACATTCAGAAAATTCAAGGCAATTCGTGATTTCAACCTGACTGGTAATTTGAGAGGATCTTATTATTATTATTGTATGGAGAGAGCTAATGAAGGCAATTTTTTCCAGGATCTTTGACAGATAATGGAGGATAGTAATCGGGCGCAAATCCTTGTAGGATGTTGGTCGGTCACATTTTAGAAGGGGGCGAACAATGCCCAACTTCCACGCTAAAGGGAATATCCCTGTCATCAGCGAGGAGTTTATAATTTCGATTAAAGCAGGCAAGCAAAAGGGGACACAGAGAAGGATCGCGGAACTATTTATATCATCAGAGCCGCTAGCTGTAGATTTGATTGATTTGACGGCTGTATATAGCTGACCAAGGTCAACCTCGTGGAAATGGAAAGGTTCGCATTTACTTACTTCGCCTCTCTTAAGGAGATCTTGGATTACATTTACAGATGCCGTTGCTGGAGGGAGGGTGTCTAGAAGAAAGTTGTTGATCTCTGTTGGATCAAGGGGAAGGTCCCCCCAAGAGCATATTCCCTGCCCGGACTCCCGCTTTATTAACCCTTTCCCAAATTCTCTTAGATGAGGTCCTTTCCGGGAAGCTGGACAGAAATCCTACCTTTTCGCGACGTATAGCTGCCGTTGCGAGCTTACGAAGCGAAGAGTATTTGGCGTGGTTGGGGACTGTTCTATCCATTCGCCATCTGGAACGTTCTCTATCTCTGGCTCGCGAGATTTTTTTACTGCATCTGAGAACCAAGGAGGCTGAGATCTAGCGATTCTAAACATACGAAGGGGGCAAAAGGGGTCTATCAAAGATAGGACAATTTGAGAGAAACAGTTAACCTTGTCATCTACCAATTCAGCCAATTGTACATTATCCTAATTCGTTGCTCTAGCCGCCCTATCAAACATATCTATATCTACTCTTTTGAAATCCCTTACAAAGCGGAATATACCGGGCCTACAGACCATCTCTACATCTAACATACAGAAAACCAAATCGTGATCAAACGGTTTCGACAATTTAATCACTCCAGCATCCGATGGTTGTAATTTTTCACTTATAGGAATTAGATCAATTGTCGAAGAGAAATTATCAGTAGTACGCGTTGGTTTATTGATAATTTGATTAAGAGCAAAAGAGCCAGCGAGATTGTTAAGCTTTACCCAACCTGGCTGGTCCGTGCGAGAGGCATCAATCTTGAAATCTCCTGCACATAATATGTGGTCCGCTGCACCACTCGCACGAGAAAGCACATCCTCCAGATCGTCTTTCCACGCGGCATTCAAATGAGGACTCCTGTAAACAGCTACTAAACCAATTTTTATTTTCTTTAGATGTATTATTATGGAACGGATTCCTACAGGGATATCCTCTGCCAAACACTCCCTGAGAGGCATCAACCAACAAGTCGAACCGCAAGTCGTCTCTAATGTATAAAAGTACGCCACCCCCTCTACGGGCGACAAGGCTCCTTCAATCCGTTCGTATCATATTGAAGCCATTTATCACCACCGCCGAACTTGAAATTTTTCTATGGAGCCACGACTTGAAGATAGTTATAATATCTAGACTATATAGGTTAATTAGTTCTATAATATAATTTAACTTTGGTAAAAGAGATCTAGCATTAATATGTGCTACACGTAGTGACCGTAAATTAAAGTTAGTAGAAGACGTTTTGTTAAGACCCTGAGGTGAGACATTAAAAACAGTGTCCGAAGAGCTAAAGGAGTTAACAAAGAAAGACGTCGGTGCCAAAGGGGGCCCCAGAATACTGCAATTAGAGTTGCACGAGTTACTAAAATATGAACCCGACGAGTTTTAAGCCAAATAGAGTGTTTAACATACCGGCAGTATTTGGATGTCTTAGAACAGGGCATGTACGTTGTGAAGAAGAACCAGTGGTGTCTGATGATCTAAGCTGAGAGTCGTGTTGCGACGAAGAATCAGGCACGAATCCATTAGATAGCACGCTTAGGAAAGCCAGTCAGGACTTGACTGACGTCGATGCTGAGCTAAGGTAAGTTTTCAGGAAAGAGTCAAGGTCCGCATCCTCTGGGACCCTCACTGGTTTAGATGAAGCATCCTTCGAGTTTCTGATCCAGACTAATTTTCTGAAGATCCAAGCCTTGCAGTCGAAATTTCCATAATTTATCTTTTTTTTTTGACTGACTTCAGGCGTAAATAACAATCCAATGAATCATTTTGGTTCACGTGAACTGCCCCTTCCTTCAAGTTAGGATCGATTTCGTGGGCCATTAGTGACTTTTTGTTTTTTAACTTGGAGGAAATTAGGTCTGAACGTGTTCTAGCATTAGAGAGCCTAGCAATGATTGGTTTTGGCTGATTCTGAGTATTAGATGGAATGCGGAAGACATCCTCGATGTCCCTCTTAAGTGGTTTGGAGCCAGTCAAAACACTAATTTTCTCGACGATACTCGTAAGATCTTCGTGAGCAGACATTGGAAGACCCGTTATAATTACCTCTCTGTCCCTGA
>JAAAKG020025043.1:0-20025 GCA_010014905.2 Druon quercuslanigerum | reverse complement strand
TGTACACGATTGAAACCCGAAATATCTACTTTATCATAATGAATCATCGTGAAAGCATCAAATCTATTATCAATTTTAAGGTTTTCAACCAATTTCACGGAATCTCGGAGAATCGGAAGAAATTTTTACAGTTTTAAAAAGATTTCAAGGGAATTCTAGCAAGCTCATTCTTGTCAACATGATTTCAAGAGAATATGTAAGATAAAAATTAAAACTAAAGAAATTTAAATGAGATTAAAATAAAATTTAAAATACTTTTTAACGTCCAATAATCAAGTTAATGTAAAGAATTCCTGGAAATAAGACCAAGAACCTAACGACTAAATTTGAACAACCACCATAAAATGTAAGCTGAAAAAAAAAAATTTTCCCCTTTTTTTCCTCCCTAAAAAAGAAAAGAAAAAAATTAATTATCCCTTTGGACAAAAAAAAAAGAGGAAAGAAAAATAAGAAAACAACTAACAAATCCCCTTTCTTCTCTTTTTTTATTTCTTTTGTCTTTTTTATTTTTACTATGATCAAATCACAATAAAAAAACATTTGTAAAAAATAATCACTGTCCCTGCCGGCTATAAATTTTATTTTATTTTGATTTTTTGCCTTCATAAGAGCGCTGTATGAGTGCCGAAACGTTAGTGATTATTTTTACGATTTTTTTTTTATTGTGATTTGATAATAATAAAAAAAAAAAGACGAAATAAATAAAAAAGAGAAGGAAGGGGATTTGGTCGGTTGCCTTTTCATTTCACTTTCCTGTTTTTTTATTTTTGTTCAAATGGAAAATGAACTTTTTTCTTTTCTTTGTTAGGAGAAAAAAAGGAAAAAGTTTTTTTTCTTCAGATTTCAATGGGAACATTTTATGGTGATTGCAGGCCTCACAGTCTTTATGGGATAAAATATAGGGATCAAAGTGTACTTTTTGTCACGCTCAAAGTGTACTTTTTCGCGATCAAAGGGTAACAAATCCATGATAAATTCATAAGATTTTAGAAAAATTCAATTTACGTTCAAAAGAGTTCAAATTAATTGGGAAAGATGTTAAAACATAAAAAGAGTCTATTGATTTCCGTAAAATTGGATTAAATTTAGAGAAATTTGATATCAGAGAGAAGAATTTAATAAAATTCATACAAATTGAAGACGAGTTAAAAAAATCAAATAAATTTAAAACATTCTTTAAAAACCTTACTGAATTCAGTAACTTTGAAATAAGCTTAGAATAATTCAAGAGAATTCAAAGAATTTGTTAAAATGCCTAAGAATTCAAGGCGAGGTTAATAGACTTCAAGATCAAATTAATAAAAACTTTTAAAAATTCAAAAAAATACACTGAGTTAAGTAAAATTGAGTGAAAACTCTACTAATTTCTAACATAAGAAGAGATATATGATTATAAAACAATTCAAAATAAATTCAAAAGAATTCAAATAAATTGGAAAAATGTTATAAAAATAAAAAAAATTGATTAATTAGAATTAATTTTGAGAGAATTTAGATGAATGAGAACAAATAGATGAAATTCATAAAAAAAATCATCCTACATTTAAAAAGCAATGAAGTGAATTGAAACAATTCAAAAACATGGAAAAATTAATTTAATTGGGTAGAATTGAGTGAAATTTTAGAAGAATTTAAAAGGATTTAGGATAATCTAATAAGAAATCAGGGCAAATTACAAATGAATTGTAAAAAATATTTGAAAAACTTCTCATATCTTAGAAACCCTACGAAAACACTTATGTCTGGTGAAAATTTCTTTGAAATCCATTAAAATATTAAAATCCCTTAAAATTAATAAAACCTAGGGAAATCCCTTAAAATTGTTTAAATCTCTTGAAAATGCCTTGGAATCTTTTAAAATTTTCTTTGATAACTATTGAAATCCTTTTATATCCTATTAAATTACTGAAATAAATAAAAAATTACTTTGTAACCTTTTAAAATAATAAACATGATTTAAATCCTTTACACTCCTCTGAAATTTTTTAAATCTCTGGAAAATGTCAAGGAATTTGAAAAAATACGATAAAATATTTAAAATTCTTTAATAAATTTATCAATTGATCATCAGGATAAATTAAATTAAAACTTTAAAAAATTAAAAAAAATCCGTTGAATTAAGTAGAAAAGACTAAATTTATAGAAATTCAAGTGAATTAAAAAACTTCCAGTGAATTCATAAAATTCAAGAGAATTCCAAAGAATTCAGTGTAAATGTCAAATCTCTTCAAATCTTTAAAACTCTACATTAACCCTTTTTCACATATATGTACGATATCCATGAAATTAAAAGGATTTAAAGGATTTTCACACGATTTAAACAATTTGAAAGATTTTACAATTTTTTATACAGCGCCAAAAGAGGTTTAAATGAGCATATTAAAAAAATTAGAAAAACGAAACCCTTTGTAAAAAAAGTCTTACTAATGGACGCTCTCTTATCAAAATTTGAATAAGCCTACAAAATCGGAATTTTAAATAGATTACCTGTATTCCTGAAATATGCCCCCTACTCCATGATTCTTCAGATGGTTTTGGAATTTCCTTCGCAGCACCAATTTTGTCGACGTTTAGTAAAAGTTCTCCGTTCTCAGATGTATTTAAGGACAAGGTACTTTGTTTCAAAACAGAATTATTTGATACTTCAGAGATATCGTTCAAATCAAAATCGTCGAACATATCGCTTTCCGCAAATAAGGACTCGCTGCCACTACTCAAAATTAAATCTTTTGGCTTCAACATCTGATTTTCTTTTTCTCTTATTTCCTGAGACAGAAAATCTTCTCCGAGATCAACGACTGGCAACTGAGAGAGGGTTTCTGTTTCAGGAAGAGGTTTCATTCGATTTGGAGGAAAGTCAATTTTAGAGTCATCCGAATATCTTTTTGGTTTATTGACCCTGTAAAAATATATATATTATCACATTATCAGCAAAACTTTATACCATTTCGTTGACCAATTTTTTATTTCCCTGGCAGTACTAAATTTTTCTTTCAAGTATAAGTTAATGTAAAAAAAATGTTGTTTCTAAATTTACTTTCGACATTTGTAGTGACAAAAGTCCAACACAATTTTATAAGGGGTCATCCACAAATTACATAAGACATACGTGAAATACATTAATTTTCTACCAAATTGTTCAGTTTAAATCTCAAAAAGATTAGTTTTAACCAAAAATGAAAGAGTTAATTTTGTTGTTAAAAAAAATTTCAATCAAGAAAAGAGTAATATTTGATTTTTCCACCCCAGGAATATTTTAATTATCAACAAAAAATGATTTTTCAGCCAATAAAGAAAAGAAATCTTATCCAAAATGTTGAATTTTCTAGTCAATAAGATGAATTTTCTGCAAAAAAGTTGAGTTTCAAGCCTGAAAATATGAATTCTTAACAAATAAGTTTAACTTTAATCCCAAAAATCTGAATTCTATACCAAAAAAATTGAATTTTTAATGAAATATTTGAATTTTCAACACAAAATAGGAATTTTCAACTGAAACATTAAATTTGTATCAAAAAAGATTAAATTTTAACCCAAAGAATAGGGTAAAATGTTAGAAAAATAAATTTTCAAAGAAAATGTATGTTCAAAAAAATGTAGTTGAATTTTTAGTCAAAGAAACTTATTTAAAAAAAAGAAGAATTAAATTTGTAGTAAAAAAAATAATCTTAAACCAAATAAAATAAATTTTCAAGAAAATAATTTTATTTTTCATAAAGATATCTGTTTTCAACCAAGAAGATTCAATTTCTGTCAAAAAATATCATTTTGCCACAAAAGCTGGAGTAGTTAAAATTTCATTCAAAGAAGTTAATTTTTGTCTAAAATGATGAATCTTCAACCAAAAAAAGTGTAACAAATAGTTGAATTTTTAACCCAAAAGATTAATTTTCCACCAAAGGAGAAAAATTTTCAAAAAAAAAAAAAAAACACATGAATTTTAAGCTAAAAATTAGAAATTTAAAACCAAAAATAGAATAGTTAAATTTTAAGTCAGAAAAATATTAAAACAAAAAAAAACGAATTTTCAACAAATTTATTAAATTTTCAACCAAACATATGAATTTTCAATCAAGGAGACTAATTTGTTTTACAAAAAAGGTAAATTTTCAACAAAGAAAAGAATTCTTTTCTACCAAAAACGAATTTTCAAAATAACAGTTAAATTTTTTCCCTGAAACCGATACATTTTCAACTTAAAATAGAATATTTTAATTTTCTGTAAAAAAAATAATTTTGATGTAAATGAAATAATTTTTCAACAAAATTGTTAAATTTTCAACCGGACAAAAAAATTTTTGATCAAGGAAAAATTTTTTTTTACAAAAAAAAGATAAATGTTCAATAAAGGAATGAATTCTTTTTAATAAAGACGAATTTTCAGCAAAATACTTGAATTTTTACCAGAAATTGATACATTTTCAACTGAAAATGAATATTTACGTTTCAAGCAAAAAATACTAATTTTCAAAACAAACAAAATAATTTTGTAACAAAATTTTCAAATTTTCGACCAAGCAGATAAATTTTCGATCAAAAAGATTAATTTTTTCATAAAAAGGTAAATTTTCAACAATGAAATTAATTCTTTCTACCAAATAGACGAACTTTTACCTAGAACCGATCCTGAAACCGATACATGTTCAACTTAAAATAGAATATTTTAATTTTTCAGTTAAAAACATAATTTTCAAGCAAATAAAATAATTTTTCAACTAAATTGTTAGATTTTCAACCAAACAGACAAATTTTCAATCAAGGAGGACATTTTCTTTTACAAAAAAAAGATATACTTTCAATAAAGGAATGGATTCTTTTTTATCAAAGACGAATTTTTAACAAAATAGTTCAAATTTTCCTAGAAATCGATAGACTTTCAAATTAAAATGAATATTTCCATTTTACGTAAAAAAAATAATTATCAAAACAAATAAAATAATTTTGTAACAAAACTTTCAAATTTTCAACCAAACGGATAAATTTTCGATCAAAAAGATTAATTTTTTCATAAAAAAGTAAATTTTTAACAAAGAAATTAATTCTTTTTACCAAAAAGACGAACTTTTACCTAAAACCGATACATTTTCAACTTAAAATAGAATATTTGAATTTTCATTAAAAAAATTAATCTTTAAACAAACGAAATAAATTTTTCAAAGAAATTATTATATTTTTAACCTAATAGATGAGTTTTCAGTGAAGATTATTTTTTTTACAAAAAAAGCTACATATAAAAAACAATTTAAATTTCCAGTGAAAAAATTAACTTTAAAACGAATGAAATAAATTTGTCAAACAAATTATGATATTTTTAATAAAAAAGATGAGTTTTTAATCAAGGAGATTAATTTTTTTTACAAAAAAGATGAATTTTTCAACAAAGAAATTAATTCTTTTTACCAAAAAGACAAATTTTCACCTAAAACCGATGCATTTTCAACTTAAAATAGAATATTTAAAATATCAGTAAAAAAATTAATTTTGAAACAAATGAAATCAATTTTTAAACAATTTATCATATTTTTAACGAAATAGATGAATTTTTAATCAAAAGGAATATTTTTTTTCAACAGAAAAAATATATATTTTTCAACAAAGAAATTATTATTTTTTACCAAAAAGACGAATTTTCACCTAAAACAGATACATTTTCAACTTTAAATAGAATACTTAAACTTTCGACAAAATGAAATAGTTGAAAACATAATTTTAAATTTAAAAAAATTAAATAAAAGTATTGAATTTTTAACAAAAAAGATGCTTTTTCAACGAAAAATATTAATTTTCTACTAGAAAAGAATTAATTTTTCAAAAAAGGAAATAATTATTTTCTACCAAAAGACCAATTTTCACCTAAAACCGACAAATTTTCAACCTAAAATAGAATCCTTAAATTTTTTGACAAAAATTGAATAGTTGAATTATTAGTTGAAAAAATAATTTTCAATTTAAAAAAAAAAATAATTTTTGTTCAAAGAAATACAGTTTTAAGAAAAAATATAAATTTTCAACTAAAAAGATTAATTTTCAACTAAAAAAATTAATTAGTCACCAAGAAGATTAATTTTCTATAACAATAGACAAATTTGAAAAAAATACAAGAATTTTCTACTAAATAGTTGATTTTCGTCTGAAGAAGACGAATTTTCAACCAAACATGGAATGGAGTAAATTTTCAGTTAAAAAAATTAAATATTCCTAAAACAAAAATAGTTTTCAACAAAATAATTAAATATTAAACAACAAAAAAAAAAAGGTTTCTCAAGTAAAATTATGAATCTACAAAAAAATCGTTTAAAAAAATAGTTCCAATCTCAGCTAACTATTTGAATTTTCAACAACAAAAGCGAAAAATGTAATAGTAGATATTTCATTCAAAATCGATTTTAATGTTCAACCAAACAGTTGTAATTTTTAACCATGAAAGTTGGAATTTCTATCAAAATAGATGAATTTTCAATAAAAAAGAATGACTTTTTACAAAAATTGTTGAATATTCAACCAAATAATAAGTTTCAGTTTATCGAAAGTTTCCTGACTTTTTTTGTGCAATTTAAAGTTAAAAATGATTTTAATACTAACGTTTTCGATGGAACTTTCTCTTTCTTTCTATTATAAAGATTTATCTCCTCTTCACTGGCTGAATCTGATTCACTCAAAACTGGTCCTCTCACATCAACAATGATAGGCCCTTTAAACGCTTCTCGTTCAGGAATTCGGTATTCTCCTAAATACAAAAAAAGTAGATAATTTGAAATCTGGAGTTTTATTTTATTTGAGACAACTTTGATTACAATTTAAAATTTAGATTATACTTACTGTCAAAATCTCCATTAATTTTAGCTTTTGGAACGTCAACAGTAAGTTCAACAGGTGATTTTCTATTGAGATCAACTTTACGTTTTTTACAAGCAGGCCATTCAGTTTCGTTGATATTAACACTTTCGTTCATATAATCACTTTCGTCACACTTGCTACTCTCATCTAGATCAAGATTTCTTTTATGAATATCGTTCTTCTCCTCAGGACTATCTTCTAATTCATAAAAAGACATCAAGATTTTGTCTACAAACTCTATTATTTCTTTCTGGAAACACGGTTCAAGATTCAAAATTATTTTTTATAGTTTTTAAATGTTTTATGAATGAATAAAATTTGTTTGATACAACCTCGTGTTTCAAGAACCCTTTGGTCTTATTCGGCTCTAAATTAATATCCAGATTTGCTGGGTCGACATTTACGTTCAGCAAAAATAAGCATTTCTTTCCGGTTGGTGTTCCTTTCATAAAGTATTCCTGTATTCTCTTGTTTAAAAGCTGTAACAACAACAAAATAAGAAAATAATAATTTTGAATTAACTTTTTTTCTATCTTGATATAATTTAGAGCAAATTTCACCTTTTCTAATTCTTTGTGAGTCAGCATTCTACTGTTAACAAAAATGTATTGATGTCCTGGTCGAAAAATCAGCGTTTCGTCTTTAAGACCTTTTTTTGGCAACATCAATTGTATTTTTCCCTGTCAAAAAACGTGGATAAATAAAATCAAGTGTTCAAAAAAATTAAAACAGTGTGCCTATTCAAATCCATTCTCAAATATATTAGTAAATGAATGATATATTTTTATACAAATAGTTGAATTTTGGACTAAAAAATATTATTGTTCAACAAAAAATCGAATGGTTAAATTTTTAATTAAAAAATTAATTTTCTAACAAAAAAAAAGAATAAATTTTTAACTAAAATTACGAATATTTATCTGGAATACTTGAATTTTGAATTAAAAATATTAATTTTCAAACAAGAAGATTAATATTATACCAAATAAGACGATTTTTCAATAAAATAGTTGAATTTTCAACTAAACAAGAAAAGTTTTCAACCGCATAGTTGAATTTTGGAAAAAAGATCAGTTTTCAACTGAAAATTGAATAGTTTAAGTTAAAAAAATTAATTTTCTATTGAATAAAAAACAAATTTTCAAGGAAAATTATGAATTTTCAAATAAAATGATGAATCTTTAACTGCAATAGATCAATTTTTAACCAAAAAATTATTTTTTAACAAGAGTTTAACTTTTAACCAAAAAGTTTTATTTTCAACCAAAAAGATGAATATTTAACTGAAATACTTGAATTTTTAACTAAAATGATTAATTTTAAAACAAGAAGATTAGTATTATACAAAAAGACGATTTTTCAAAAAAATATATGAATTTACAACGAAATAGTTAAATTTTCAACTAAAGAAGGCACATGTTTATCCGAAAAATTTAATTTTGAACTAAAAAAGATAAATTTTCATCCGAAAATTAAATACATGAATTTTCAACTTGAAAAATATTATTTTGTGTATTTTGTTTGTGTCTACTCAGATTCATTCTCAAATATATTAGTAAATAAATAAGAAATTTTTATACAATTAGTTGAATTTTGGAATAAAAAATATCATTTTTCAACAAAAAATCGAATGGTTAAATTTAAAAAATTTTCAATTAATTTTCTAAAAAAAAAGAATAAATTTTCAACTAAAATTCTGAATATTTAACTGAAAAACTTGAATCTTAAACCAAAAAGATAAATTTTGAACTAAAATGCTTAATTTTTACCTGGAGTATTGGAATTTTCAAACAAAAAATGAATGTTTGAACAAGAAAATTAATAATCTACCATAAAAGGCGAATCATCTACAAAATATAATAATTTTTAACAAAATAGTTAAATTTTCAATTGAAAAGATAAATTTCGAACCAAAAAGTTGTATTTTGATCTAAAAAATATCAATTTTTCGATGACGAAGATGCATTTTCAACAAAAGGGTTTAACTTTTACCCAAGTACTTTTACTTTGCACCAAGATGAGGAATTCTGAACTAAAAAAATTAATTTCCAAACAAAAATATTAATACTCCACCAAAAAAAGACGATGTTTCAATAAAATACATGTATTTTCAACGAAATAGTTAAATTTTTAGCTAAAAAATACTACCCCCCCCCAAATAGTTGGATTTTTAACTAAAGAAGATAAACTTACAACAAAAAAATGGAATAGTTGAATTATCAGATAAAAAACGTATTATGTTTATACAAAACGATTGATTTACAACTGAAATGATGAATCTTTAACTATAATAGTTGAATTTTTAAGTAAGAAGTTAAATTTGTAACTAAAATGATCATTCCTGAACTGGAATACTTGATTTCTCACCAAAAAGATCAATTTTCATCCAATATGACTCATTTCTGCCAAAAATACGAATATTCAACAAATGCATGAATTTTCAACTTAAAAAGATAAATTGCCAACCGAAAATTGAATAGCTAACTTTAAAGTTAAAAAGATTCATCTGAAACAAAAAAGATGAGTTTTCAACTAAAATAATAGAATATTCTATTGAAATAGTTACATTTTCAGATTTAAAAAAATAATTTTCAAACAAAAAAAAATAAAAAATAAAATTTCGAAAAAATAGTTACATTTAAATACAAAGTGATGAATTTTCAACTAAAATGATGAAAGTCTAACTAGAAAAATAGAATTTTCAACTCAAAAAGGATCATTTCCAACCAAGAAGATTAATTTATACCAAAAAAAGACGAAGTTTGAACTAAGAAATATAATTTTCCAACCAAAAATTAAATAGTTAAATTTTTAGTTAAAAATTTTTTTAAAAATAGCTCATTTTTAACTAAAGAGATGAATTCTCAACTAGAATAATGAATATTTAACCAAAATAATACATTTTTAACCAAAAAATTTAACTTTCACCCAAGTAATTAAATTTTAATTCTGAAAAAGATGAACTATGAACGCGAAATTGCAAAGAAACTGTTGAATTTTCAAAATATTAAATTAATATTAAAGCTAAAAATTGTTTTATTTGAAGTAACAAAAACTGATTACACATAATTTACACGCATAAAAAGGAAGCAAGTAACACTTTTTAACTCAAAAATTGTAAATTAAATGCAGTCAAACTGCCAAATTAAACAAAATTTAATTCATAAATTGTAGAGTTCAGAGATTCAGATTTAGTTTCAAAATTTTAAATCCGCGTTGTAATTTTCAAGGCTCTAAATTGAACCTATAAATCTATAAATTAAAAAAAAAATGTATATAATTCAAAGCTATTTTAAACCGAAAACATTAAAAATTGAACAATTACATTCTTTTTTAAAGCTGAACACGTCTTAAATTACAAGATAAATTATTTTTATTTTGAAAAGTATAAAAACTCTTAAAATGCTTTAAAATTTTATTTCAAAATCTTTAAAAATTATGCTTTTTTACATTTGTTCAAATCTCATATTATTTTTGAAATTTCTTTAGAACTTCTTAACATCTTTTAAAATTATTTGAATTTTTCCTACAATTTTTTAATAAGTCCAACCAAATAAAAAAATTTTCCTTAGAATCTTTTACATTGAGTTTTTGACAATTTTGTCAATCTTTCGAAATCATGTTAAGTATTCTCTCGAAATTAATTTTCCAAAATAAAAAATAAAGATAATTTTTGTTTCGAAATCTGCTTTTAAATTAGACCATGGAATATTTGCACCGAAATTCCAATTGTTTGAAATAATTTCAAATTTTTAATTAATTTTTAATATTTTTAAAACTTCTAAATATCTCTTCAACATACTATAAGAATAATATTCTTTTATTATTCTGAGAATAATAGGTATTCAATTTTTATTTATAAATAAAAATTCAAGAAATTGACTTATAAATTAAATATTGTGAATAGGACAATTAAAATTGTAACGTTCAAAGTTTTTCTTGTTTATTTTTTAATATTTGATTTATAATTACTGATTTTAAATAAATAGTCAGATATTTTAAAATATTAGGCAATTGTTCTTATTTTGAATTAAAAGATTTCCAACTGAATGGCTTGAAAATTGAATATTTTAGTTTGAAAAAATATTTGAACTTAAATAAAGCCTTTAATTATGAATATATTATTTTGAATTTATTTAAAAATTAAAAATAGTTGATAAAGTTTCAATCAGCTTAATTTTTAACGTTAAAATCTAGAAATTCTTAAATTGTGAACTGATTACGAATCGTCTTGTTAAATCAATTATTTTTCAATTTTTTATCTTTAAAGTATAGTTCAATTCTGAAGATTATTAATTAATTTATATTCACAGTTGATCAACTGAAAACGATTTCACGAATATACTCTTAAAAATTAAAAGCTAAAATATAAAATAAAGTCGAAACCCTGTAAAAAAGGATTAGTCTTAATTTTCACAGATTAATAATAAATTATGTATCAAACCTCGGGACAGTTTTCTTCAATCATTTCTAAGATTGAAGCAAGTTCTTTTCCCAAAACATTTGTAACTGATTCAATTAGGCTATTGGCACTCGGCTTTATAAAAATCATCTGCTTATTCAGCCTGTAAGTAATTCTAAGCGGGGGTTGGATAATACCAAAACTTTTAAGGAGGGTTTCCAAATATTTTAGATCCTGTTTGGCTCGTCTCGAATTAAGTAAACCTTGTCTCCTCACTGGCATTCTTTTAAATAATCCGTTTACTTGTACAGTAGTTCCTATTATAAAACAAATTTTAATTTTAAAATTAAGGCTGGAAAATTAAAAGATTGTTATTTTAATTTTTGTTTTAAATATTTAAAATAATACAAACCAACTGATCTGTGACAAAATTCCGATTTTTTAATAATTCCGTTGGGATCGAGAGTGTACAAAGTTGCGACCTCTTCATTTTCGGTTTTCGTTGATACTGTAACATCAGCTGCTTGACTCAATGCTTGAAGAGCTTCACCTCGAAAACCATAAGTATGAAGAGCCTCTGAAAAAAAATAATTGCAGAAATTATTCATAAATATTATTTATTGTTAAATGTTTTAAATTTTACGAATTTGAAACTTTTTATCTTGACATAAAACTCAGAAAACTACATTGAATTTTCTTTGCTAACCCAGGTCTTCAAAAGTTTTTATTTTTGAAGTGTAAGAAGCCAAAGCCATGAATGGTGCATCCTCCTTCGGAATTCCACAACCATCGTCTTTTATTTCGATTTGTGTTAGACCATCGTCGTACTAAACAAACATAATAAACAAGTTAAATGAAAAGAGTTATGAATAAATGAATTAAATAATTAAAATATACATATAAAATACAAGGATGACAGCGATTTCTTATATCAATTTTGGGTAAAAACGGGCATTTGTTCTGAAAAAAAAGATTAAAAGGAGTTTTTATTTCTTTTGTGAATTGGCAAACATTTGTACTTTTCAAATAATCTTGCGAGATTAAATTACAACTTTCAACTTATCTAATCAATTATTATTGAATTCATTATATGTATTTGAGGTTAATGACTTTCGCTGGAAATTGTCATTATTTTAAAATAATATTAATATTAAATATAAAGTTTCGAAAAAGAATTGATATTTCTAAAATTTGTAGGTTTTGTTAGTTTTTTTCATCGAAAATTGGCTATTTTAAATATGAATCACAATGAAGATTCTTCATTTTCAACCATTTTAGGTTATGTAGTGTGCTACTCTAAAAATGGGTATTCTTAATAAAAGATTGTTGAATATAAATGATTATAAATTTTTCAGCAATGTATATTTTTCGTGGTTTTAGGTTTTTTTACAGATTAGCGTTTTAAAATAAAAAATTATTAGATTCTAAAGCTTCATAATTTTATTAAACCACTTTAGGTTACGTTATCGAAACTGAGATTCGTGAACAAAAATCATTAGATTTCGAACAAGATTTACCATTCTGAACAATTTTATATTATTTTATATCAGTCTTTTTTCCGAAATTATTGACACTTTTAATAAAAAATAATTAAATTTCAAAAAATATTTACAATTTCACAACAAATTTAGATTATATTGGCGAGGTTCATCTGAAATTTGTACCTACTTCTTAACTGATATCATTAAATTAAAAGTCATTGCTTTTTATTTGAAACAATAGAATTTACAAGCTTGGACAATTTTCGATTAATTTAGTGTTTTTTGTCAGAAATTGAAAAAAAATATTTAGAGATCATAAGACTTCAAGGATTAATAATTTCTAAACAATTTTAGGTTACGTTGGTATTCTACATTGAAATTTGGTTCTTCCCTCATTGTTGAACCTTCATATTTGGTAGAAAAATAACTTTTTTGTTGAAAAATTGAATATTTTTTGGTTCAATTCGTCTTTTTGGCTTCAAAATTAAACAGTTTAAAAGATAGTTAAAGTGTTTGGTTAAAAATTAACTTATTTGTTAAAAATGCATATTTTTGGTGGAAAATTAAAAATATTTATTTGAAAAGATTAAAAAATTTGTATGAAAATTTAAGTATTTGGTACAAAATTAATTTTTTTTCTTGAAAAATCATAGTTTAGACTTAAACATTCAATTTGTTGTAGATGAATCGTCTTTTTGGCATAAAAATTCAACAGTTTGATAGTCGGTTAAACTATTTAATTAAAAATGAACCTTTATTTAATACATACTTTTGGTGTAAAATTTAAAAGTTTGGTTAAAAAAAAAAGGTGTATGGAGTTTTTTACTACATGGTAGAAAATTAACTTTTTTTGAAAAATCATATTTTCAGGTTAAAAATTCAACTTTTTTATAGGTAACTTGTCTTTGCACTTCAACATTCCACGATTTTGTTAAAAAATTCATAATTTTTGGTTAAAAACTCACGTATTTTATTGATTTCTTCTCTTTGGCTTTAAAATTCCACAATTTTGTCCAAAATTGATATATTTGGATGAAAATGTATATTTTTGTTGTAAATGCAATTATTTGGTTACAAAATTAAACATTATTCACAAAAAGTAAACTATTTTGTAGAAAATTGACTCTAAAATCCACAATTTTGTTGAAATTCGACGTATTTTATTGACAATGAATATTTTTCGTTAAAAATTCTTAGTTTTTGTTGAAACATGAACTATTTCGTTTAAAAAATTAAATTTTTTGCGATAAAAATACAACTATTTGGCAGAAAATTACATTTTTGTTCAAACATCATATTTTAGGGTTTAAAAATTCACGATTTTTTATTGATAACTCGTCTTCTTGACTTAAAAGTTCCACAATTTTGCTCAAACATTAAATATTTTATGAACATTTAACTGTTTGGTAGAAAATTAATTTTTTTTAATAAGTCATCTTGCGGTTAAAAATTAAATTTTTTTATAGACAATTCATCTTTTTGGATTCGAAATTCCACAATTTTTTTTTGAAAATTTGTCTTTTTGTTAGAACATTAATTTTTGTTGTAAAAAATTAATCGATCTATAGTTAAAAATTTAACTATGAAAGTTCAAATATATTTCAACTTACACCCAAGTAGTTTATTTTTAAATGATAAAACAAGTATGTTTGGTTAAAAATTAATTTTTTTAAAGATTCATCTCTTTCGTGCTAAATTTACATTTTTTGGTGCAAATTTGTTTTTTTTTTGTTGAAAATTAAGTTTTGTAACAAAAAAATGATCTATTTCATTTTTGGTTAAAAATGTATCTCCTATAAGTTTTTTTTGCTTACAACATATTTTTTAAACTGAAAATTTGATGATTCCATTTTTGTTTCAAAATATATCTTTTTTAGTTAAAAACTAGACTATTTGGTATAAAATTCGTCTTTCTCCTTTTACAGGTGATCTATCTCGGTAAGGATTCAATTATTGTTTAAAAAAACTTGTTTTTTTCGTTGAAAAAACTGATTGAAATTTTATATTTTGGTAGAAAATTCATATTTTATTGTAGAAAAGTTATCTATCTTGGTTGCAAATGAACTTTTTTGTTGAAAATGACAATTTTTCGATTTGCAGATTCAACTATCTTCTAAAAAATTATTCTATTTTGCTTGAAACTTAGATTATTTCTCAAAAACTAAGAATTCAAGGAGTTTTTTTCAATACCTATACGGGTATATAATTTTGCTCTGATTTAGAAAAATATGTTTTTTGCTTAATTTATATTTAAATACTTAGGAAAAATGATGGATCATTCATCATTTTTATTTGAATTTAAACATTCTTTAAAATAAAAAAATCTAGTATTGAAATTGCTTTTAGGTTATGTTTGGTTTTTCGAAGTTGAAAACGTGGTATAAATGGTCAGGAAAATATTTATAAAATTAGAAATCATTAGATTTGTTGCTAAATATATTTAAAAATGTATTAAATTTGATATTATTGTTAATTATACTGTACTTACGAGGTTAACTTCGATGTTTTTAGCATTGGCATCAAGTGCATTTTCCACAAGTTCTTTCACAGCGAAGGAAACGGACGTGATCACTTGAGTGGATTTTAAAAGTTTGACGGTATTATTATCCAGAACCGTGATTGTCATCCTGAAGCCTGTAATATTTTAATTAAACTTGTTAAATATTTTCGATTAAAAACGTAAACATTCCGAACACAACAGAAATCAAAACATTTTTGCCGCGGTTTTTAATTTTTCGTCTACTGTCATAAGGTTCCCAAGTTCGCTAGTAGAGGCGCTGCATATTTCATTAAAAAAACCCGCGACATTCGAACTCAAATCAAGCAAAGTAAAGTTTTTAAATGAAAATTATAAACAATGAGTAGAGAAAAATATTACACATGGACTGTAGCTTAATAAAAAGTTGATTTGAAAATTTCAATAGTAGAAAAATTAATATTTGCCACAGAGATAGGTTTTGAACGATATTACAAAATCGACATCCCATTATCGGTACGTTCCCACCAAATCTTTCGTTTCCTTTTTAAAAATCCTTAAAAACTTTGCAGATTACATTTTTATTATTCTACATTTCACGTTTTATACTTTATTTCTCTTATTTTTTTTTTATTTTATTTAAAAAAACTTTATTTTGCTTAATTTGAATTTGAATTTCGCGCGTACTCGTGTAAGTTGAGTAGTGTCACCTATATTCTCTTTCATACCACTTGAAACTTGTCAATACTGGTTGGAGTTTTACAGGTTTCCGAGCCACTACGTCAATAATAGAGGTTTGTCGTTTGTGAAGTGAAAATTTTTAAATAAAAATTATTTTTGCGTGTGAAATAACTAAATAATTATAACCTAAAGACAAATTTAAAGTCATGGCCATATCTTTACCACCTATTGAACCATTCAAATTGGGAGAAAGTCCATTTGATTCTTGGCGTGATTGGAAACACGGATTCCTGGACTATTTGCTTATATTGAAATTTGAAGAGGAACCGGAAAGGACAAAATTAGCCCTTTTCCGTCACGCGGGTGGGAATGAGTTGAAATTAATTTACAGAAAGTGGCAAGAGAATGGATATCTCTCGACAGATAATGATTATTGTTTAACTACGATTTTAGCAAAGTTTGATCAACATTTTCTGGGCTGTAAGAATATTTTTTTTATAAAGCAATTGGCTTTTTTTATTTTCACATTCAAAGAAAACTTTTATATTACGAGCTGCTTGTCAAAAAGGGGTCTAATAAGTAGTGTAATAATTTTTCAATTTGCAAAAAGGACATAAAAATAAAATAAAGTAGAAAAACTTTTGTTTCTTAAGTTTTAATGTATATCTTTTGTGCTTTCAGACGAGGAATCCAATGACGTTTATGATGAGAGAAGACACATTTAATGTGTTCTACTGTCGAAGATATAAGGAAAGTATATTATATTAGGAGGTGAAATATCATTTTCATTTTTTAAATAAATATTCATTTAAATGTAAGTAGCGTATTTACGTCTTTGCCACAATAATCTCAAATATATTGTCTGTCGTGTAGCGCTTTTATTTCTGTTGTTTTTTGATTAGATTAACTATATTTTATATGAATATAAATAAAATATAAATATTTGTTTGAATTATGTAATTTTTTGAATTACAAGTGGGTTAAATAAAAAATTAATATTTTCAGTCGACCTTTACGGCAATTTTTTCAATACGCACGGGCTGCATCGGTGTAAAAAAGATTCGAAATTGAAAAAAAATGTTTGCACAAAAATTCTGTCGCCCCAAAAATTTTGTTGAAAATTCACCATTTTTGGTATAAAATTAATCTTTTTGGATGAGGATTTAACTATTTTGGTCAAAAATCGTCTTTTTCTGCTCGAATTGAACTGTTTTTTGTTTAAAATTAAAATATTTTTTGGTTGAAATATCAACTATTACATGTTTCGTTGAGAAATCATCTTTTTGGTTGAAAAATGAACTACTTGGTTTGAAATTCAACTATTTTTGAAAAATTAATTCTTTTGGTTGAAGATTCGTCATTTTAATTGAAAAGTCATATTTTTGTATCTAAAAAAAATTGTTTTTCAACAAAAATTAGTTTTTATGGCTTAAAAATTTAACTACTTGGATAAAAATTAAACAGCTTTTATGAAAATTTAACTGTTTGGTAGAAACTTAACTTTTTTTCAAAAAGTGGGTTGAAAATTACATTTTTTGATAAATAATTTTTTTTTAATTTTACAATTTTGTTTAAAATTAATGTTTTATGTTCAAAATTAATCTGTTATCGTAAAATTCAACTACTTGGTTGAAAAAATGCGTTAAAAATTTATTTTTTTAAAATTCTCTTCTTTGGTTTGAAATTTTTATTCTTATTATTATCTATTTCATTCTCAGTGGAAATTTATCCTTTATTAGTTAAAGAATTAGCTATTTTTTTTGTAGAAAATTCATGTATTTTAAGAAAAAATGGTCTTTTTGTTTAGAAAATTAATTTTGTTAGACGAAAATTCATTTTTTTTTTAATTTGAGAATACAACTATCTGGTTTAAAATTCGTCTTTTTTATTGAATGTAAGTAGTTGAAATTTTTTTTCTTGAAAATAATATAATTTTTAAACATTGAAAAATTCAAACTTTCTTGAAAAAACTTTCCTTTAGAAATCACGCCCATTTTTTAGTTTTCTTTTAATTTAACTGTGACATTTTTTTTTTGAAAATATTTAACAACCCATTGGTTTTTCGTTGTTGAAAATTCGTGTTCTTGGGATTAAAAATCATCTATATTAGGTTGCAAATGCAACTAAAAATCTTAAGAATTGAAAGTGTTTCATATAGAATTTTAAATGGTACCTTTTACATGAATTTATTTAGTTTTTACACCTAGAGCGCCCTAGAGTGTAACCCTGCGAGTGATGTAAGATATTTTATTCAACACCTGATCGAGTTTACTTTTACAGCTTTTGTTCAAAATGAATAATAACAGCAAGATAATAATAAAACAAAAAAGGCAATAAGGTTGTTGCAACAACAAAAAAAGTTTGACAAAGATCGATTTGATTCGTTCATTATTTCGAGAGTTATCGTGTTTACGGACGGACGGCTGGACAGATAGACAGATACCATTGTGAAAACTTGATTTTCGGATTCAGGGGGTTTGGCCATTTTTATGTATGTATTAATTGCTGAATTGTATAAGAACTTTAATTTTTATTATTTAAATGTTGAAGGTTTCTTACTTGTGATTTCCGATATAAACTGCTGCGATGTGAGTAATAAATTATTTAATTAAAACACTAATTCAAAAAAGACCTTCGTCGAGTGTCGACTGTCAAATTGTAGGAAATTTAATGGCGCATTTTTTTTTCTCTCGGCAAAAAAGTTTTATTTTTCACCGTTTCTGTAAAAAATAAAGAAACGTCATTTTTCGGACCAGCAAATTTACTAAATATTTTTACTGAAACTTGTTCAGAGACAAAGCTCTTTATATTTTAAGATAACAATTTAAGAAATTCTCCTTTAAACTGCTCTTAGGATAATGTGCAATTAAAAATTTATTTGTTTTGTTAAATAGAAAATTTATCAATTTTATTGACAAGCAGTATAAAAATAACACTAGACAATTTTCAAACGCTTCCTTTATCGAGGAAATTTTGAGTAATCCCAAGCTCTCAGCAAAAGAAATGCTTATTAGGATATAATTAATTTTCTGAAAAGTTTTGCCCTAATTGAATTATTCTTTGATAAAATAGAATCATAAATATATCTATAAATTTTGAAAATGAATAACCAAAAAGTATATGTTGAGTTTGCGAAAAACTCTAACTGGAGGTAGAAAAATAAATAGAAATGAATAAAATAGGAGTAATAATATTAGCAAAGTAAAGAAAAACAAGGTATGCGCCATGAACTCAGGCGAAAAAATTATACAGTAAGGACGTTTACTTTGTAGTCATAGGGAATATGATGATTATAACTTTAGCATACAATGCAATCCATTGTGCATCTGTGTAATGCAAAAAAGTATTACATGGGCGATTTTAATTCGGGTTTCAAATCTCCCGCGCTCGAGAGCTTGCGCTGATTGGTCAAAGGCTCCATGATTTAGAAGACGCACGCAAAGACGTATAACCTCATTATGAAAGAAGGTTATGTTCCCCAGGGTTCAACGCACGATTTCAAACAAGTAATTAGTTATGAAAAAAAGTATAACACAACATTAAAAACTGTTCACAAATACTGTTGCGACGTGCCTTACGTGTTTTTAAAACATTGGAGTTGGTTTTCACTAATGTGACTGTAAATGAATAAATAAAAAAAGTAAATATCTGCAGAATGGAAGTAAATAATTGTCAATAAAATCTGCTGTTTTACTTATTGAATTAAATAGATTTGGAACGATTTGAAAAGGTTTCAAAACATATTAGAAGATTTGAAAAGATTTTACTATTAGTAGATTCCAAATAATTCAATGATTTCAATGAATAACAAAGATTTTACAAAGATTTAAATCTTTATAAAACTCTTATCAAATCTGCCAAATCTTTTAAAATCTTTAAAATCTGGTGTACTGTGATTAAAAAATTTGTAATGTGATATTTGAAATCTGATAGACACGCGAAACATTTTGAAATCTTTAGTGTGTCTATCTAGTATATCTCAAGTGTAAGCTAATATATACTCAAAAATCCAAGTGGTGAAACTCTTGAAAAATCCGTTATATGGCCATGGCTCATTCTAATTCTGAAACTGAGTTAAAATCGAAGATTTGAGCTAATAATTTTTATAATTTTTAAGTTAAATATCACAAAAAATGTATACTTTAACA
>JAAAKG020025042.1:0-45158 GCA_010014905.2 Druon quercuslanigerum | reverse complement strand
TTAAAATATTTTCAAAATTCAACGGCCTTTTTTGAGATTTTAAAGAATTTCGTTAGGTTTGTACGTATATTATTAGATTTATAAGGTTTTAGGATATTTGAAAAGATTTTCAATGAATTTACTAAAATTTTAAAGGATTTATTCATATTAAAAAAGATTCTAATGATTTAAGGGATTTTCAACAGGTATCAAAAGATATTTCATAATATCAAACGAATTTTAATAATACGCCCATGATTTAAAGGGCTCTTTGTTGTACGTCTTTACTTGATGGACTATATTTTTAAACTGATATTATAATACAAGAGTCATAAATCGTCAGAGGAGATATATTTACACAAAACCTACCGAATTCTTGTTTTTACATAGAGAAATTGAAAAATGGGGAATCGACAAAAATGATTAGTTTCGAAGTTAATAAACTCTACATTTGAAATTAGTTTGATCTGGTTAAAATCCTAAGATAACACGCTAACATACAAAATTATTAACGTTATTAAATGAGAATTAAAAAATTAAGATGCTTTTCAAGAAATAGTTGAAAAATCAGTTTCGACTGTTCAATTAGGGTGGGGATGTCTTTCTTTCGCAAGCGAAATGGTAGAAAGGCATTACGAACTTGGCGTTCTAGAGCGCTAAGCGCATCCCCAAATAGATACAGCTTAAGTCTCAGGTATGACTGAAAGTTATTCGATTAATATTTATAGCTTAAAGATTCTTACAATTAGAAACGAAGCAAGATTTTAAACTTTTAGTTATACCTGGGTACGAATATAAAGATTATAACGATTGAAGATGAAGATTAAACAGAAAATATTCTTAAGGTCATACGTGTTTAAGGTAAGAGCAGTTAATTTTGTTTTAAAATTAATTGACCAGCTGGGACATTGATTATTGGCTAATAGTGATATTGGCAGCCGAAATAAGTATTGTCAGAGTAAATGAATACATTCTAGAATTGAAAATGGCATTTTGTGAACGACTTCGCCTTCTCTTAATCTCGGCAGTATAAATTCCTCAATTTCCGCATTGCAATAGTATCCTGCTATAACCACCTCAAACGGATAGAGTAGAATCGTGATCACCGTCAACAGATTAGAAAACCAAATCTGTCGAATAAGACCTCGAGAATGCCTGGAATTCGTCCTAGCTTAAAATGAATCTTGCTATTCAGAAGCACACATCATAAAGTCATAGACAGTCGTAGAAATGATGCACGATGTTATCCAGATGACATCAGTAGATTACGATATTATTGAACGCAGCGACTATGAAAACACTTTTGTCGATTCGCAGGTTCTCCCGACAGCCTGCTACACTTTTTTGCGAGTCAGCTTATTTATAAATCTCTCCCAATTTAGGTCTAATTGTCAAAACAATCATGTCGCTCAGGATAGTTGTAAATATCTTATGAAGCGTATAAAGACAAGTTATCATCATGTAGATCCCTAAATTGGAGAAATGGCCTTTCTTCGGTAGAGATACAGTGCGTCCTAACACTAGCCATGGGTATTTTTGACTGTATGTTTCAGGTGCTGATCCGGGTCAAATGTCGGTGTGTTGCTAATTCTAAATTTCTTACCAGAAAGTCTCGGCCTCCCTGGCTGAAGCGGGTTTTTAAAAAAAACAGGAATGTCGCTTCTGTATTCCGCTCCTGGTGTCAGATTACATCAGTATTTTATCAAAAATGTGCTTCTTGATTGCCAGCAGCTTTTAATTGTTCCGTATGATGGTAAATTCATGTTTCGTGGAAGAACTTTCGGACCGTCTCCGTGAACGACCTACTAGACGTTAGGCAGTCAATCACGTGCTGAACAGGGGATGCATTCCGTATTGTCCATCCAATTTTTTTGTTCAGCTGATGCAAAAACCTTTTAATCTTTCGATCTATCGTCGGTTCTCTCCTGTGATTCGAATTGGCCAAAGTCTACGCCGCACCATAAAGTGAACAACTGACGGACCAGTGGTCGGACTGCTCCGAGAGATTCTCATGAAGGGTGGCATTGAAGGGCCTATGGTGACATTGTTCGTTGATACACTATGTTTTCCAGATGAGATGGAAAATCTGGGTTTCCCAAGGAGCATCAATCTGTCTATGCACCATAGTATGTGTCGATGAACCTTTAGGGTTTTAAACTGGTAGATGATAAATCTATATGAGGTTTATTGGGAAGCTTTCTGGTAATAAATGCAGGCTACCGGCAGAGTGCGATTATTGAATGCAGCTTTCTCCCGACAGCCTACTATACCTTTTTTCGAGCCGCCTTATTCATAAATCTCTTCCAATTTATGTCCAATTGACGAGACAATCATGTCGCTCAGAATAGCTGTGAAGATCTTCTGAAGCATGTGCAGATAAGTTTGTAGTCTGTAGATCCCTGAATTGAACAAATCGCCTTTCTTGGGTGGGAGTAAAATACGTCCTTACACCAGCCGCTACGGAATGACCAATTTCGACTGCAAATATGAGGTGAAGAGGTGGGTTGATTGTTGGTGTGTTGAAAGTCGTAAATTGCTTACCAGAAAGTCTTGGCCTACTTGGGCTAAAAAGGTTTTCGACATAAACAGGAACACGGCCTCTTTTTTCCCCTCCTTGAGGCAAATTACATCCGTCTTTGAGAACCATGTGCTTCATGATTGTCAGCAGCTTTGAATTGTTAAGTGTGTGATGGTAGATCCACGGATCGTTGAAGAACTTTCAGACCGTTTTCGTTAATAGCCTACCAGATGTTATGCTGTCAATCAAGCACAAAATACAGGTTTCAATTCATGTGACCCAGCCTCCTTTCTGCACCTGTTCCTAATTTTACTTCCTCTCCTTTGTCGGCATATGGCAATTGTAGTGATTCGGCAAGCGTTCAGCGTATAAATACTGTTTGCAAACGGTTGTCAGAGGATTTGTCAAGGTTCTGGAACTACAGAACATGCTTGCGCGCTACCCATTATTTCTTCAGGGATTTGCATGGCTTATTCAACGATCTATTTCTTTCGCCAAACTTTCATGACTGCACACGAGATGTGGATGATGATGGTCAAAAAGAAGGACTTCTCGGGGGTGTATTTAACACCCGGCGCCAGACCGAAGAATATTACTTGAGAAATGAATGAGATTGATAAATTTCTCGCCAAGCAACTCCAATCAGTTAACAAAAAGTATATGACAGACACCTTTGACTCTCAGATTATCTCCCCACACCCCTAGTATCCCAAATAACTCTCCCTCCTGCTGTTCACTGGGGTAAAAGCCAAGATCCACCATCCGTCTCATTCACAGTCTCTCCCGTGAAAGCTTAAACGCAATCAAATGTTCTCGAAACTGGAATCAATGAAAAACGTTACCCATTCCATTGTGTGTAAATTTTTACTGTTAATACATTTAAATAACTGATTAATTACTGCTTTGATTCATTGACTTCATTTCGCACTGACTCGTATGTAGAGAGTTAATACAAAGTGTTTCAATTTATGGCATAATTGTTAATAGCACGATTGATCCACTGATTAGTATGAGGATAATTAAGATTAATAAAAACATTAGGATCTTATCCAAAAGTTTCTCCTCTCAATGGGGACATGAGACCAATAAGATGCGACACCTGTAGTGGAGGAAATTGAACTGCTAGAGGACCTCCTAGATCTCCAATGCAAGTGCCTCTTCTTTTAGTTGTATCAAGAGTACAAATACTTCTGTTTCCAATCAAAAAACGTCCCTGGTAAATGCGTTTACACTCTTCTAGTGGAATAATGTATAATCGGGTTTGCATTAGCTTTTTAGGATATACAGCTGCGTGTCTGAAACGTAAATAATAAATATATTTAGTTTTGAAAAATAATGTAAATTATATTAATGCAATAAAATAAACAACATATAAGCATTTAGGTTATTACATGTTTAATGGTTCTATATTTGATTGAATAAAATTTTGACATAACGACTGAATAAAAAAAAGATTTTATTAACATTTTTTTCTGTAATATCATAATGTTTACAATATTTTCGATTACTTACGATGAATTTCCTGGCTGTGTGCATCCCCAACCACTAAAAATACCATACGCTATGTGAGGAACATCTCCAAGAAAGAGACTAATAAAGGTAATATAAAAGATAGACTAATAAAGGTCTATTAGGACTTCGATGAATATCGAAATGTGGAGAAACTTGAAGTAATTCTGTAAAAAGATCATTAATACGATTCGACTTAGGTATATTAAATGTTTATATTTTGTAGTTTAATATTCTTTAGTGGTTCATTGATTGCAAGTAAACATTTTCTTTTTATATAGAAGACTAAAAGATTCGACTAATTACCTAGTGTTAGGTGGGCTACCACAACTATTCTTCTTACGATAGTGTGAGGAATACCACTGTTTCTCATTTCTAACCCAGATAAAATGATGTAGCTGCTTAAGGTAAGCAAATTCGGAGGGTCAACACAAAGCGAAGGAACTAAGACAAATGCGGCTGATAATATACTACCTGCGCATACAGTGATATTATTTTTTTGAATATTGACAATGTAGGGAGTGCCTCTCAGAAATATTGATCGACCTTCCTCATTCGTTGAATCAATTACACGCTTCCGACGAGTGTGAAGATCTGAAGACTCCCCTGCAAGAATCAATTAAATGAATGCATCAGTATCATTTCCCATCAATGTTAGTGACGTTACTCCTGCTTCTGATTTCTTACACTAATTTCTACACTTTCCGTACAGAAATTCTCCCTCGATCTACTTACCCATTTTCCCTTTCACATCCACCCTCTCTCCACGCTCGACTCCATTTTCCACTCTTTCCATCTTTTACCTTCTCTGTTTATCATACTCGCATTCAATTTCTCGTGCCCCACTCTAACCCCGCTTCTTGCGAATCTATTATCCCACCACTGATTGCTTTTTCCCCATACTAAAACCCCGGTTGTGTCTTCTCAACCCCACTCTTCGTGCCACATGAAAATTTAATCTTTAATTTAAGAATTAGTATTTGGGTCATTTTAGGGTACGGCCTTAAGACTCCTCCTTTCTTCATCACAGACTTACGTTCGTTTTTCTTCTTTTCCCATGAATACACTCTCAAATCGATTTTATCTTTGATAGTTCAGAATAAAGTGTTTTAAAAATTATTGTTGATCGCAAAAACTGTTAGGGGGTTACATTTTTTGAAGATCTTAAAGAAGCACGCATCTAGGTTTCCTCAAAAATGAGTTGGAAATTTCATCGTGTGTCTAATATTGTTACTATTGTTCTGTAAAGAAATGGAAACATTTTTTTCGTTTCTTTTATAATTTTGCAAAAGCAATTGGCCGTATCTACAGCAGACACACCTGGATGTCGTAACTGCATAAATGCGAATGCGCATGCGACTGAGGTAGATACGACAACCTCAGATCAGCTGTCAGGCCTAGGCCGCACTATGATATCGCAATAATTTTTGATTGAATTCTCCAATTTCCCTGACAATTCCCTGATATTTCCCTGACATTTAGACGAATTTTTCCTGACAGGATAGTATTAAAAAAGCGAATAAGGTTTCAAAAATGTGCTAAGCAAAATAGTGGAACAAGCCAGAAAAATGCGCTTTGCATGTCAGTATGGATATATTAAGGTTAGACAACTCAGCGGCGCCATTAACGAAAAACAAAATGTCATAATGCATAGTTTTTTTTATTTTTCAAAAAACATTTTTTGTTTGTTTTATTAGTTTTTGAGAAAACAGGGAGGCGCTGTCCTACCGTCAACTAAGCGGCGCCCTCTACAATAATCATTAAATTTTAAAATAATGACTAGGGTAGATTTTTTGACGATTTTTTGCTTTCCAATGTGCTATGAATCACTTTTGTAAAATCAACCCTTAGTTAAAAAAATAATCCTCCACAATGAAAAAAGTATTAAAAAAATAAGAATACAATGAGAATAAAATAAGAATCAGAAACAATCTGGCAGACTGATGACAAGAATTGTATACATTAACTGTTTGGATTTTTGTATTCTTTCTTTATTTTCGAATTTCATTTCAATCGCTTTTGTAAAATTAACCCTTATATAAAAAGCAACATCCTTTAATGAAAACATGTATTGAAAAAAGTCGATATCTACATGGATGGAACTTACTTACAATATAGTAACATGGTACTTTTAAGCGTAATTATTTCTCAGCCGTAATCGTTACAAAAATAACCCCCGTAATGTATGAGCCAAAATTTCAACACCTTTTATCGAAATTATTTTCCAGCCTGGGTGTGTATATTCATATTTTTTTTATGTATCTTTTCATGCATCATTTTTATAAAGAAAATTTCTTGTGAACAAACTTTTTCTGAAATAATTTTTCCAAATAGCTATTAAAACTATTTTTAAAGATAAGTTAAAATAATTTTAAAATCCTAATAAGCACTCGTGTGACTAGGGATGCTAGAGATCTAAATGTATGTTGTAAATAAATTTTGACTTTTATCTCTGTGATATCCTACGAGAATCATTTGCTTGCCCAAATCACATTCACAAAAAAAATGCATCCCGATCTGTGTACAATTGTCACATACTAACAAGTTGCCGATTCATTATCTCCTTGAAATACAAGGTCGGGGTGTTTCTTCTAATAGATATTTAAGATTCGAACTTGTGATAATCCGATATTATTAACCCACTAGCAGCCTTATCGTATATCATATTCCTTGTCATATTTCAAAAATGTCAAGGCAACCAAAAAAATTAAACTGTTAAAAATTTCAGTTGGAAACTTCCACTAAATGCATTGGAAGTTTATGTCCGAAACGCAAGTTAACGCTACAATACATAATATTGCAGTTTGCAAATGCTGGCATTTATATTTCATATAGTTTAAAGCCATGACAAAGCTAAAGACAATCATGTGAAGTAAGAAGACACACGTTCACATAGATTAAGTAATAATCTTTTATTATATTTTTATACTTCTATTGATCATTAATGGTAACCCACTTAGTGGAAGAACAGATATATAGTCAGACACGCTGTTGCCGAAAGCGTCTGATTAGAGCTATCACCTATGGTTAAGTTAACACGCAATGCTTGCATCCCTGAAAGGTCAAGAGTAGCGGCCAGCGGTAGCTATTAGTCATCGTATGCCACAGCGAGGCTAGCGAGTATCAAATAACATGTAACCAACCGAGAAAGACACAAGCTACCACCGGAAGCATTAAAAGATGGAATATAAATAATCTTCAAGTATAATGCAATTCTATGAACGTACGTGCTTCGCGAAAACTAATCCGGAACGTGCTTTTCCAAAACTAATCTGGAACGTGCTTTTTCAAAAATAATCAGGAACGTGCTCGCATCTATAAATCTACCTCTTACCACTCGATCCACTCGATCTACGTGCAACGAATCGCTTTGTCTCTCGAGTAAAGTCTGCGGTGTTAACATTCGTGATAAGAACTCAAGTGCGGATTGGGCAGCTGCTTAGGGCCCTGTACCGCACTACTAATTGTGAATCGTGCTTGTGCATTGTGTTCACTAAACAATCATTTGGTAGGGTTTCGTCGCTGCCCTACGATAAGAACGGAGATCCGATCGATAAAGCAACTTTCTCTCGCCCTTTCTTAAAGGAAATGGTATATGTAAGTTAATATTTTGTAACTATCTATCTATTCTATGACTTTATAATAAATTTACTGCTAATCTAAACATCACTTTTTTATTCTAACACTGCATATTAACACAATTCCCGTAGAAGTGACAAGTGCCAACGCACCCACAAATAAAAAGAAATGGTCAGTCCTTACCACCCTGACATAATCAGCAATCTGGTCTCCCTCTTTCCAAAGGACCCCGCATACATCTATGGAAAATATGGTCCCGGTCAAATTGTTTAAAACTGTAGTATAATGCAGTTTATAATATCCTTATCAAATAAAGTCCTTAGACACCGGGTCCAAAAAAAACCCAGGTTTCGAGATAGGAGGGACGAAATGTCACATTTCATGGACGCGAGAGGAGTTCCACGGACCTTCGAAGACTGTTTGGTACCACGCTCACGGATCATGCTGAACTCTTTGTTTCTGTCATATTTCGTCGTTTCGGATCCCGCGAACAATAATATCCATGTCTTAATGTCGAGACAATGATACTTTCTCGTGAGTGCTTTACCAAAGTTACCTTTTCATGCACACTCAAGGAGTTCCACGGACCCTCTAGGAATGTTTGGCACCACAGTCAGATATCATGCCGAATTCACTGTCCCTTGGATATTTTGTAGTTTGAGATCCCCCGAACAATAACATCCATGTTTAAAGGTCGGCGAAAGGACACTTTTCCGTCGGTGTTGCATCGTATGTCGCTTTTAATGCAGATGAGCCGAGTTACACCGACCCTCGAGGACTGTTTGACGCCATGCTCAGGTATCATGCCGATCTCTCTGTTCCATTGATATTTTGTAGTTTGGAATGTCGAGAAAATGATACTTTCTCGTGGGTGCTTTACCAAAGTTAACTTTTCATGCACACTCGAGGAGTTCCACGGACCCTATAGAACTGTTTGGGATCACGCCCAGGAATCATTCTGAACTCTCTGGCCCTTTCATATTTTGTAGTTTGGGCCCCTGGAACAATAATATTCATGCCTAAAGGTCGAGAAAAGGATATTTTTCCATCGGTTTTGCAACGTATGTCGTTTTTCATGTACTTACTCAATCTAATTTAACAGGTCCTATTAACCACATCGTCAAGGCTAAAGTATGAGAAGTGTGCCTGGTGAAGTCTAGCTACTGTTGCTTTTCAAAATAAGGGTGGATTTTGCAAAAGCATTTTATATCACATTGAAAAGCAAAAAGATATCAAAAAATCTAGCCTAGTCATTTTGTAATTTCTTTTTTTCATTACAGCAAGTAACTTTTTAAAAAGAAGGGTTGATTTTACAGAAGACATTTTTCCACACGGGTACTTTATTCTAAACTGCACCTTCAGTGATATTCCAAAATTCATTACAATTAAACATGGAAATATATTTCTCGATTTTATCAATCATTTTTCACAATGATTATATTTCAACTTAAAATAAATAATTTCAATCCTTAATTTCCCGGGACAGATTTTTAATTTTTGTAATATATTGTCGAAGACAATTTTTTCGAAGAAGACGACATGACATCGATTCGTTTTTACCCTGAATCCATCAACCACCAACAAGTTAATTATTAAATAGTCAAGAGAATAGAACAGAAAGGAAATATATTATAATAACAAAAAAAAAAGTTTTGTGCGAATGTTAAAAAAAAAAAAATCTCCATATTTGGGCAAAATATGTTAATATTTAGACGTGGCACAAAGAGAATGAAGTTTTCCATTAGTAACTATAGAATTATTCGTTTATATAATGTTACAGGTATATCGTTGTATCTGATTCGCCAAATTTTAAATATTCGCTTTTTGATACTTTTAAGAGGTTTAAATATTTTGAGGTACTGCTTTGGTTTCTAAGAATACACTGAAATTGAAAAATGAATGCAAATTATTTAAAAAATCATTAAAAGATTTTCTGAAAAATTAAAAGATGACTAACATTAACTAAATCTGTAGAAAAATTGAGGGAAAAAATAATGTGTCCTTTTAACCATAAAAAACACATCAAAATAGTAAAATAAAATAAAATATTTAAGCATTTTAATTTACCCTCAACTTTTAATATAGAAATCAAAGTAGTACCTCAAAATATTTCAATCATTCAAAAATTGACAAAAATAAATTATTAAAACAAACTAAAATTATTTAAAATCTTTCTATTTGTTTAAAAATTTCAAATTGTTCTTCAAAAGCAAATTAGTACTTAAGAATATTTAAATATTTCGAAACTTTTTTGAGTTAAAATGTTTGACCTACTTTCTTGAGGTGAACTGTATATATTTGAATAAGCATGTATATGTATTATTTACTGGGTTTCCTAAATTAAGCAATAATAATTACTGAAATAGTTTAACAAATTTTGAAATATATACCGAATAACAGAATTCTTTGTAAGACATCATGGCGTTCAAATATTATATTAACAAAAAGCTGACTGAAAAACTTCGTGGTTTTTGAGCCACACCTAAATATTAACCGAATCGGCCCTTTTTATATAATTTTGTTGGGCGTTCGAACAAAAATGGGGTCTGGGGGGAGGGATAAGAGCAGATAAATTCTTTTAAAATTCCACTACGTACAAATAAAAACCACACCCTAATGTACATTTACACACTTTCACTACTAGTACTTAGTAAATGTAGTCCTCTTTCTTTCTGAATAATGCCGGACATGGGCTGGTAGAGGAGTATTTTTCGTGGAACTCAGTTTTCCCCACTTTTGACACGTGAAGCGCCATTGAATTTACGTTCGCTCTTTCTGAGTAGTGCCGCTTGTTAGTTTTATTTTCCCCGCAAGTACGAAGTGTCTATTTTCGTAAACTTATTTAAGTGGCCACTTATTTAAGTGGTCACTCAAACCCATAGATTGGTTTTGGTTACAAATGCCTTAAAGCAAAAATTTCATCCGAAAACAGAAAAATTTAACAAGCTACAATTGTTGAGAAAACTATTTTGTAAGAGTTTTTTTATTGTATGAATAATTTCAACAACACATTCAAACTACACGAATTGATTTTGCAATGGTTAAAGAATCTCAGAAAATTTTTTCAAGTTGATTGCGTGAGTAGTTGTGATCTGGTACACCTTTAAAAAGTGTGTAGGGCTATACATATATAAGAATATTCTCATCTAATAAAACCGCAATTTCTTGCGACAAAAACATGGAAAGTATCAGAAGACTCAGATAAGATAGTTTCTTCATCGTAAGAAAAAATTAATAATTAATTATGTAGTAAAAATTCCAGAAACAGAAAATACTAAAGCTATTTTCCGCTTAAAATTATTGTTACCGAAATAAAATAAATCCACTTTTATAGTAAAACTTTGTTAACGCTACTTTTTGAACAATGATCAAAAATAACTCTTATCATATGGTCATAATTTTCAGGCCTATCTGGAAATTTAACTATTTGCCGAGTACACGGAGAAAATTTCAGTTATAAAATTTGATAGTATAATATTTATTTTTACAATAAGGTAGAAGAAAGCTAGGATATACAGTCACTATTGCATAATGCAGTTTTTGACTGTTTGCAACGACTGGATACAGTTGTTTTTTTTATAAGCATTTATCTTCTATTTTCTGTTCATCGAGAAAACGAAATCGCCTGCGCAAGTTATTTGGAAGGTGGGCGGCGACAAAGTTTGTTATTCGGTTTACAGCCAATCGCTGTTAAATGGATGCACACGTTTTTCCAATAGACTGACCCAATTACACTCTGAAATTTTTTATGATTTTAGCTACGGCCACCACTCAACTCTTGCCAGCGGAGTCCTACGCCTGCACTTTCCTTTCTTTGACAAACTGTGTGCAGAGAACGAAATTTCGTCTTTCCAGAATTTCCAGTGTACTTGTCTGAAACTTGAAAAGTTTCAGACAGTAGAAGAGACAAATTCGGAGGCCTGTAATAAAATTAGATGTATTTCATATTATCTCATTATTGTGCTATTTATACATTTTGATAACTTTTTATTATCATTGTATTTTATCATTATATTTTTTTAAATATAGATTTTAGGCGCTATTTATATTTCTTATGCAACTATATTTTATTGCATTAACACCACCTCCTAAAAAGCCGTTTCTCGAGTTAATGAATAGTAGAATATCGAGAGAAAATAAAAATGATTATGAGTCATTTATGGAACTGAAGAGGCACGTTTATGAAGTTCTGAAAATTTATTGTTGAAGAATAAATATCTGTAAATAAAGACCGACTTGTACATCGATTCGATTAAATAAAGTGTACGTTCCTGCAAAAAGTTATACATAATTTTTTAGATACCTTCTTCAAAAACTTTAATTTCTTATATTTTTTAATTCAAACTTATTTGGTTCTTCATTACCTTAATCTTAAATTCGTTTACTTCTACATATCTCGAATTTAAAGTCGTTCAACTTTGGATGCCTTAATTTGAGAAATGACATTTTCAAGTTTCCTGTTTCGTATTTGTTCAACTGGAAATCTAAAAACGTCTTATTTTTGAATATTGTTCACTTGCCAAGCCCCTAGATTTTTAAAGTTTTAAATTAGAAGGATTTAACTTTATACATAAAGCTTTGAATTAAAAATTGATTAAAGGCACATTCGATCAGTTCAATTAAAAACTCACAATGGTATAGGGGATAAAATTTGTCTGCTTTGCGTATAAAGAGCGTTACAAAATAGCTTTCCTCCAATTCTTGTAAATAAAGTTAAAAACATTGATTTAGAAATTTAGAACCTACTTTGTAAATCAAAAATATTTTAATTTTTTTGTAAAGCTCACCCTGGTAAATTTAGATAAATTTTCATGTGCATGATAAAAATACGAAAAACTGTTGGCATGCACACTGTACAGTTCATAATAGGAAAACAATAATGTAAAAGCTGAAATTTTACTATTAAAGTATTTGAAAGTACTATCACAAGCTCAGTTGTAGTTAAAAAAAGAACAAAAGAGTAGAACCTCAAAAAGAAATCGCAGATAAATCATAATATTTGAACTTAAATATTTACATGCCATATATAAAAAGAGATATTTCGGGTTCTAATCGTGTATAAAACAACGAATTTTTCCTGACATTTCTTTAACATTGCAGCTCACTTCTTCAGGGCTAACCTGAAACTGAGGTTACGTTGTTCTTATGTATACTCTCCACGATACCTGTGATTGGCCAGAGCGCCCTAAGACGGAGACTGGTTGCACATGACTTGCGAATCAAGTCTTTTTTACAAATCTTGGAGGACGGAAAGCCAAATCGGATTGGTATTATATCCGTTGTCCTTATTGATGTTATTAGGTATTTTCTTAAGATTTTGTTTTCTCAAATAAGATGTTATCTCCTGTTTCGATATGATGCTCAGCTAGTGCTGATTGCATGAAATGTTTTAGCTTTACATTAGCCTCATGTTTCTTTATACGGTGGCTCATCGTTCTCCCGGTTTCTCCAACTTTGCCTGAAGAACAAGCGATTGTACGAGGTGTGACAATTAAGTAATGAGACTGATTTTATTGCCGCGCTTGTGGTGAACCTGCGACTTTAAAATTCCCTTCCCCTTCTCCGGCATCCTTCTCCTCTCTATTGATATATTTACCATCGCTCTAGCTTGTTTAATTCGTCTGTTGTGTCGTGTTGAGTAGATGTGTGTTGCTGGTGCTCGTCACGAAAATGGAGAAACCAAATCTAGAGCAACGTCTCGAGATAAAATTTTGCGCCAGGTTGGGCGAAACATCTTCGGAAACGTACGCTGAAATTGTAAAAGTGCATGACGATAGTGCTCTTAGTCGTGTCCCAGTGTTTCAATGGCATAAAGAGTTTAAGGAGGGGCGTGAAAGCGTGGAAGACGAGGCGCGGAGCGGGAGACCAGGCGAAGGTGAAAACGATGATAGCCGTGGAATCGTCCACTAAGAATTTGATTCATCGGGGCAAACTGTAAATCAAGTCTACTATCGCCAAGTACTCGAAAGATTGCGAAAACGAGTCAACAGGGTGCGCCCAGACATTGCTCTTAATTGGATCCTTCATCACGACAACGCGTCGTGCCACATCGCCCTTAGCGTGTTCCAGTATTTGGCCTCTAAAGGGATCGCTGTGTTGCAACAGCCGCCTTATTCGCCCGTGATGAGGGTAATTGCGGACATCCCAGTCGAAGCGTTCTAGAAATGTTGCGAATCTTGGAAAACGCGCTGGAATCGTTGTATAGCTACCCAAGGGGACGGCTTTGAAGGGGATGGCAGATATGTAGAATAATTTTTAAATATACGGTTTTTATGAAATCAGTCTTATTACTTAATTGTCACACCTCATATATTCTACCGTATCACTGAAAGGTGCCTTTTTGTCTTGATAGTTATGTAGAAGCTGTCCTATTTTTGCTGGTATCTTAAATATGGTTTCGATATTATGTTTTTTGAGAATTCTTCCTATTTGTTCTGTGACACCTTGGATGTAAGGAAGGATGGTGGTCGTTTCCCTCTCTCTCTCTTTCTTTAGTAGGCTGTATTGAGTTGTTTTTTTGAGTGCATTTTGTTATTCCTTTATCAATTTGTTTGTTTGTGTAATCGTTCTGTATGGGATGTAAAGCTCTGTTTACAAGAGAGTTGATGACCGATCGCTTTTGTGATGGGGGTGTTGGGAGGAGGCATGTATAATTAAAATAATTATATAAAATACTATTATATTAATATATAATTTATATAGTTAAATATTTTAATTCTATTAATTATTGTAATATATAATCTTAATAAATTAAAATTGGTGAAGCACTTCTTGTAACAATATGATAAGGATGATTATAAAAATATGTTTATCTTTTTGTATGAGTGAGTTTACTGTAAGCTTCATTTCATAATGTGCTACCAGATCTTTTGTAAAATAGTACGTCCAAGAAAGGCAATTTTCCTTTTTGTTCAATTTCCATCGTGAAGTGGATATTACGATGTAGTCGATGTATGGTACCAAACAACAGATTTAGTTCATCTAGTACATGTCGCCGGATGAAACAAGTATTGTCAACATAATGGAACCAAAATTTCAGTTCAATTTTGGATTGGTTGAAGATTTTGGTTTCTAGATGTTCCATAAAGATATTGGATATTACAGATGAGATTTGAGATCCCATTGCTGCTCCTGAGGTTTTTCGTAGAATAGGTTATTGGAAGAGAAGTAAGTACTATTGAGATAGTTTTGTATCAAAAGTATAAGCTCGAAAAGGAAGTTTGAAACGATTAAATAATATTAATTATACCAGAGAGCGGTAATTTCGTAAAGAGAGATATTACGTCGAAGCTCACTATGATGTCTTGGGTTTGAATGTGAATGTGCCGTGTCTCTTTGAAAAAGTCAAATGAGTTTTAGAAGTGCGTAACAACTTTTAAACCCTCAACCTCATCCAGTTTTTATACCAAATGATCAATATTTTTTTTTGCAGTGCCATCCAATGGATCTAAACTTTTTGTTAATTTGAACCCGATTGGAGAACTTCATATCTTGGCTTGAGTACACGAGAGAAAAAGTGCCCCATTATATTAATATATTGTGCTATATTATCTTAATGATGAGCTTTACCTATTACGTTCGTAAAATTATTATAAATTAATGGTTAAGTTTACAGAAATTATTCATTATTGTATAAAAACGTTCACGACATTTTTTGACGAAGATATTTAACAAATTCTCTGTGGCAGCACCGGTAGTAATCACCAGGAAGATTGCTGAAATGAATTGTGGTCCATGAGCCAACAAAAAAAATGAAAGAGAAATATAAGGAAGATAAAGAAAAATATTTTTTAAATGAAGATGAAGCGAAAAAAATAGGTGATTCAAAAGATAACTTTTCTACAAAAGATACCGACCGAAATGCTAAACACTTCAGATAACAGGTTCAGACTGCTGTATCCCTTTCATATAACAGATGAATAGTTCTCAATTGTTATATAACATCCAATTTTCATTGAAGTGTCATAAAACCAACGCGTATCATTTTTCTCTAGTAAATAAGCAAAACACTTATTGCGTCTTAAAAAAGTTCAAAATTACAATAATTACGAAGATTTTTCTTCGCCATGTAAAATTTCTGAAATATCAGTTAACATGTTTAGACAAAGAGCGAGAAACGCAACATTGAGGATGACAACGCCGAGAGAAATACAAATGAAGGCGAATTCAATGGAGATTGTGATCTTTTCGGGCAGGAAATGGAATTTTTTAAAAATACGTCGGTTTCACATTGAAAATATTCTGTTTTTGTACATGGTTAAGTTATGAAGGCTTGGATTTCTTAATCGCAATATTTAAATTTTTACATTCTTAATTTTTATTTTCTAGGGAGTCACTTCTTTTACTTCCTAATTTTAATTAAATAATTCATTAAATTAAATAATTTTAATTTTTTTTACTTACTTCGGTAAATATGTTGAACTAGGAGTTCCAAAACACTATCACGCTTGAATTACATACATTAATGACGAAAGTAATGTAAAAATTTGATTTTTTTAGCTTTTGCCTAATAATATGGGAATGCACTTTACCTTCAAAATTGATTGTCTCAAGACTTAGATTTATAAAAGTTATAGAACATTAAATTTAAGGCAAATTAAACTAATTTTTAATAATGATGTGAAAAATTGAATAATTTTAGATCAAAACCTAATAAATAATAGTATGCACCATCATTTGCATTCTTTTTTCCTAATATTTCAAGCTTTAAAATGATCTTCTAATCAATCTTTTGAATTTTAATTCTAGATCCGAATAAATCCTGGCTGGAGCTTAGAGCAAAATTATTTACCGAATAGATCCCGGCGAAGAGCGGTTAGGGCCCAAATAAATATTTTCCAGCGTCCCGTATGAAACTCGGCTAGGCCCACATAGAGAGAAATTTTGTAACATATAGTCCCTGATAGGATCCGGTAAAATCTTTCCTAGCACCTTGCATAAGTCCCAGATAGGCCTAGATGTAGAGAAATATTGTACCCAACAAATCCTGGCTACGACCGGATAATACCCGGCTAGGCCCGCACAGATGAAAATTTTTTACCAAATAGTTCCCGGCTAGGAACAAAAAGGATCAGGATAAATCTTTCCCAGCGTTCTATAGAAGTCTCGGATAGGACTTGATAAGTCCCGAATACAGCCCGGTTACAAAACCGGGATGTACCCGGTTTGGCCCAGATAGAGGTTAGATAGAGAGTTCTGTCTAGTATTTTAAGCACAGTGCCGTCTCGCTTTTACATTTTGCTTGCGTGCTTTCTCCTTTGTTTGGCGTGCTTGATAAGGCTGGATTACTAATCAACTGTATAGAAAAATCATCTATAGTTTCTTCTGACTTTTTCTTCACTTCGAGAATCGTCGCTATACGACAATTGGCTAATTGACTTTTTTCACCATGTCACATTGACAAATTTTTATGTATGTGTGGTGATTTCTGAGAGACACTGTTAACGTGATGGTTAAATTTAATTCTGCCGTTGGAAGAATTAAAATTTGCGCAGCCTCCGGTTTAATTGTTGGCCTCTTTGTTTAAAATAAGTATTAGCACAAATCATTCAAATATTAGTGACAAACGATTACATTTTTCTTTATTATCGTCGCGTATGTCATTCGAACGACCTGCGGATTTTTAATTGCAGTTTATTCATGTCACTGGAACCATGGCAAAATAAAATATATTATTATTTCATACAATTCGCCCGGTTACTTACAACAACGCTTTCAAAGGATTTTAAAAGATTTCAGAAAAGTTGCAAGTTTTCCGAAAATTTTAAAGATTCCAACAGGTTTGAAACATTTTAAAAGAGTTTAACAGATTTGAAAGGAATTTGTAAAAACTCTAAACATTTTTAAGATTCCACAAAGATTCACAAAGATTCACAAAATTTTTTATTTCAAACAGTTTCAGAAGATTAAAAACATTTTCGAAATACTCTAAATCATCCTATAAAAAATTAAAACGATTGTAAATTACATATTTTACAAAGATTTCAAAATATTTAAAAAGATTAAAATTTATTTCATAAAACAATATCACAAATCTACATGTTCTAACTTGGAAATGTTTACATGTTCTTGATTGTCATACCATTTTTTCAATCTTACAATTTCTAAATACTCTTCTCACAATAATTATTACAACTCTTTAATTTATTGGTCTTTTTATGAAGATTAATGTAAAATATATTTTACAAATCTTTAAATGTTTTTCCCGGTTCGAATTTTTATTCCCGGTTTTATTTGAATTACCAGAAATAGCCGGGGTAATATATTGAGGGTGTATGTAGATTACCTACTTTTATTTAAATGAAAGCTAAATAAAACCCTTAGTATACACGGTGAAAAGTTTGGCACATCTGGTCACCCGACACGTACAACTGTCGCAAAAATCACACAGTTAACAGTGGCACTTTTGGTTGTAGAACGGTCCTACTGAGTTCGGAGAACAATTAGCCTAAACAACCTGAACCGTAAAACCAACAGTATAATCAAGCTGTCCTACACACGCGGCGCTGGCGGCAAAGTTCTGCGCTTGTGCAGTTTAGGTATATGGCACCTACATTTCAGAGCAGGGTAGGTCAACTCCCATTGGAAAAAAATGGACGCGTCACGAACGTGGGTTCGTGGGCCAAGAGGCTGTGAGGGCTACAGAAATAGTTCACTGTCCGACACAGATAACGTTAGATGGAGCAATGGCCACGTGCATTGCCACCATACTCAGCCTCACTGCTACAGGTTAGTCTTAAATAACTTAGCTGCAATGTTCTCGGAACGTCGGCAAGATTCGTAGTTTTGCACATAGTTGAAACCGAAAACACTTCCTTTTTATTATAAAGGTTTACTAAGCTACCCGATTATATTTTAGCCGTATTTATTAAAATAATAAAGTACTATATCTGATACAGGCTCACACAGGAGCGGCATATGCATGTACATGTGCACCAACACATGGATGCTGCCGGACGTGCCGATTTTTTCCGATGTAGTTGACCGACCCTGTTTCAGAGCGACTGATCTCCAAGCTTGGGGTAACCAGTGGCCCGAATTTAGAGCATACCACACACAAAACATTATGATTTATATTAGTAAATTTAGCCAACATGCAAAGCAAACCGGCAGCGTAACTTACAGATTTTCGATTGGAAAACGAAAAATATGTAACAAAATGTAAATCATCATAAATAAACAAAAAACTCATTGAACATGATTTTGAGGTTGGTATGTTACGTCATAGATCAATCTCATTCTCCGAGACAACATATTTGCACTAATTTGCGAATTGCCAGTAGCGGAAAAATATGGCGATTCCAATAGTAGTTTTGTGAGTAAGTTTGAAAGATGCAATGGGTTACGTTAAACATTTTAATCCGTTGATATTACCACAAATACCATGCAGAAGGTTGCCAATGATTGTCCATACTTTAAACCCAAAAGTAAAGAACTTTATTAAAAATGAAAAGACATTTCAGATCCTCAGTCAGACAAATGAATTATGAGTCGGCCAGACAGAAATTGCCGTCATTCAAAGGATCAAGTTAAGAGGTGATGCGAAATCGAGGAGCAGGAAGGCGCTGGGAGAATCGGGAATTATGAGTTGGGATATTTGAGAGTGAAATTCACTCTTTTGCTAAATGTTACATATAGTACTTCGTAACGCAGATATCTGGCGTCCTGGCGTATGGTATACACCGCTTAGTACAATCAGTCTTTGAAGGATCCGGGGACGAAACCTGTTAAATGACATTTCAGAAATTTTACACGGCGAAAGAAAATAGTTGTTATTTTTGCAATTTTCAATATTGTTAAGCCTTAAGAAGCACGGTATATTCAACAGAACTGTGGAGGATCAGTCGATATCGTGTTAACTAAATTTTGCTTTCCTTAAATCAGCCGGAGATAAATTTCACTATCAATGCTCTGGATACGTCTCGACTATACCTGGAGAAGGACAATGTAGACTTTATCAAAATAAATTACTGGTTATGTTTTCCCGTTAAATCGCGGATATCCCAGAATGATTCCAAAATAGAAAAAGAGTAACCAGATAGAGCCCGAAAATACCCGGATAAAAGTTCTATGGGCTTTCTATCCGCACCTTATCTGGAGTTTATCGAATGTTATCTGAGTCGTATACCTATGACAGTTCAACACCCTTTCCAAGAATTTGTACTTTGATTGTTTGAGGGATTATGAGTAGACGTAGACATTCTTAAATTTTAATCAGTTTGGGTGTAGGATTAGGGTAAGCAATGTATTTGTCTTGCCACAAGTTGATGGTCCACAATTTTTTGAATGACTCGTCATTATAAAAAAACCTCCAAGCGCAGCAGGTGTACAAAACACATCTTACTCGAGGAGGTTGAGTTCTAAATAAACCTAGGTGGGCATCCACCAATTAAATGCATGACTCGTCATTATACAATAACCTCCAAGTGTACCAGGTGTAAAAAATACATATCTCTCGAGGAAGTTGCGTTCTAAATTAACCTTGGAGGCTACTAACCAATTTTTTACATGACTCGTCATTATACAAAAACCTCCAAGCGCACCAGGTGTAAAACACACCTTCCTCGAGGAAGTTGAGTTCTAAATTAACCTTGGAGGCCACTAACCAATTTTTTGCAGGACTCGTCATCATACAAAAGCCTCCAAGCCCAGCAGGTGCAAAAGCACATCTTGCTCGAGGAAGTTGAGTTCTAAATTAACCTAGGAGGGCATCAACCAATTTTGTACATGACTCGTCATTTTACATTAACCTCGAAGTGCATCAGGTGTAAAAAATACATCTCCCTCAAGGAAGTTGAGTTCTAAATCAACCTTGGAGGGCATCAACCAATTTTGTGCATGGCTCGTCATTATACAATAACCTTCAAGTGTACCAGGTGCAAAAAATTCATCTGGTCAAATTGGCTAAAACTGTCGTATAATGCAAATTATAATATCCTGATCAAATAAATTCCTTAGATACTGGGTCCAAAAAACGCCAGGTTTCGAGAAAGGAGGGACCAAATGTCACTTTTCATAGACGCGAGAGGAGTTCCACGGACCCTCCAAGACTGGTTGGCACTACGCTCAGGGATCATTCCGAACGCACTGTACCTTGGATATTTTGTAGTTTGGGACCTTCTGAACAATAATATCAATGTCTAAAGGTCGACGTAGATTACTTTTCCGTCGGTGTTGCATCGTATGTCGCTTTTCATGCAGATGAGAAGAGTTACAGCGACACAGTGGACTGTATGACACCATGATCAGGGATCATACCGAACTCTCTGCTCCATATTTTATTTTTAAGGGCCCCCTGATCGAAAATATCTAGAACTGAAGTTTAAGAGATGGACAATTTTTTGTCGGTGTTGCATCGTAGGTCGCTTATCATGTACTTATTCAATCTAATTAAACAGGTCCTATTAACCACATCGTCAAGACTAAAGTATGAGAATTGTGTCTGGAGGTAGTCTAACTTCTGTAACGAAAAATTAATTGGTAGTTTTTAGATTAGTCTAACACAATCTAAATTTAATAAAACATCACCAATTATGTACGCACTTATTCAAACTAATTAATCAGGTCCTATTAACCGTGTCGACGAGACTGGAATATTGATTAGGTGTCTGCGGGTAGTTTACCTTCCATACCGAAATAAATTAGTGCTTTTCGGATGATGGTAACATAAACTGAATTTGAAGTCACATTACCAAGGGCATACTTCCTCATTCCAACTAACTAATCATATTTTACCAACTACGTCGTGAAGATTTAAGTATGAGAAAGGTGTCCGGGGGTAGTTTAATTACTGTAAAATTTTAATTTGTAGTTTTTGGATCAGACTTACACAAACTAAATGTGATTAGACACATCTAAGTGCGTACCTTCTTATTCAAACTAATTAATTAGGTCCTGTCAATTGTAGGTGATGGACAACTGTGCACAGTTGTAACTTTCCCGTCAATTGCGTTGTGTAGGATAAACTAGGGGGATGGTATGTGGGGGTAGTTTAACTACTATATATAACAAATGTTACGTATAGTTTCTTTTTACAACAACATTATCCCTACATTGCATCTATTATATCGTCGCTTTGTAATTTGATTAGAAAACATGCACGTAATATTTTGTTTATGAACCATAGTCTCCTTTGTTTGTCAATTTTGAAACTTTTGATTTTGCAAAGCGATTGTCATAATGAAAAAGCCTCATTTAAATAAACTCTTAGAATACGAGCATTGGTGGCTTGTAATAAAGGAGGTTTTGCCGGCATGGCAACTTGATTGTCAATTTACGAACTGTTTACATTATGTATGTCTTTTTTTTTTGAAAGAATCTTTCTAGTTTACTCTTGACAACAATTCTGCATGAAATTTCTTTTATCTTTGCCTGGGGCAGTGTTAGTTTGATATTGGAGTCAAGTTTAAAAAAAGGACCGCTGAAGAATTTCCCTATACCTGGAATTTAGTTATACCGCCCGTCAGAATAAGTAGCTTCATATGTGCAATCATCTTACAGCCACGAGCGATGGTACACATATCTGATGCAGAAAATGAGCGAAAATAACAAATTGCAATTTAGTGCAAGAAATAGTTCTTGTATATTTTGTAACAGAATGCAAGATTTGACCAGGTTGTCGGTAAAATGCAGGGTTCATGTTTTTGTAACAAAAATATTTACGTACCGGAATCAACTCGTTCTTGCCCTGAACATTTAGATGTGATAAACTTTATACCAAATGTCCTACTGAAAGGTGTAGAGTTTTGTAATAGGTCTTATCGCTTGTCTGGCGTCCAGTTGGAATATTTTTTGCAACGCCTGCGTGAATTATCGAAGATTGGTGAGCCTACTTTTCTGACTCCCCAAATTACGATGCTACCATGCTTACTAATGAATTCGAGACCGATGTTAATGGGCTGCGAGAATGGTTCAAAAACGATGGCATTATCACTGTGGACCGTGGTTATCGTGATGCTCTACCGCTTCTTGAAAATCTTGGTATTAACTGTAAAATTCCACCTCTGTTAGTTCGTGGACAAAGGCAATTTGATACAGAGGAAGCAAATGACTCAATATGGATCATTAAGACAAGGTGGATCGTGGAGGCACGAAATGGCCACATAAAATCTGTTTTTAAGTTCTTCGGAACTCACATGAACATGAACCATGCCATTAAAATGGGCGATTGTTACCGTATTCCTGCGGCGATCGTCAACAAGTATCGTCCTTGCACACAGATGGCCGAAGCATATTACGAAAATCACGTGAAGCCTACGTCGTCCAGGCCAGAATTACAATTGACAACCTGCATACCAGGATTGCCAGATGGATTCATCTCAATGAACACCAAGTACCTCTTTTCCCTAGGATGGATTTGAATTATCTGAAGTAACTGACGATAGGAATCTTTTAGCTGAATCTAGCAGGAGCTTACGTCCAAGCTACGTTTGACAGGGAGCGAATGGAAGATTTCGAGTTGGGCGAACTTTTCAATGAACCGGGTTTAATCAGAGTGCGAGTGTATTCTCGTTTCAAACGCGCAACGAAATATCAGATCTGGATATCCTATGTAGAAGATAACTTTGCTCAAGCAGCCGATGATCAAGAGCTACAGCTGGATGAAGCACAAAGCAATGAACAAATACTGGGGTACTACTGTACTTGCAAAACTGGGGCTAAGCCAGTCGGATCATGTGCACATGTAGCAAGCATATTTATTTAGGTATTTAGGATACGCGCGCCATCCGCCAGTAGTCAAGTATCCAAGCAGATCTATGATTAATAATATTGCAGATGCGGGTCAAAGGGAACAGTAGAATGATATACCATAACTCTAAAGCTTATTGTTGTCTTTGCTGACCAGAGCGTCATATAATACCAAACAATCCACTAATGTTACTACAACTGGTTAAAACACTTCCCGATTTTGCTTTCATTTGCCCGATCGCATCAGAATCTTGCCTTAACTGGCTTGATAATACTCCGATAGTGCCTTAATTGGCAGGATCGTGCACTGATATCCTGTTGATATTGTCTTGATTACCCGAATTTCTTTCCATAATTGGATGGACAGAGAGTTGGGCATGACATAAATGTTATCGATCAGTATACTCATTGATTTGAATCTTATTACCTGAGTGGATAAATTTCGTGAGAAAGTATTCGTAATATTTTTAATCCCTTAGAAGGAACGTAGTATGAATTGAAAATAGAAAGAGTTGACTTTTAATTAAAATTTTGTGAAACATAACCTTTTGGCTCGATCAAAAAATCTCAAAAACAATCGAGGAGCATTCTCAAACGAAACTATATGAAAAATCAAGAATGATGATTTTATAGTTTTCTATGCATCTCAGGCTGCTATTAACTTTATATTGACAATATCAATTTCTAAAATACGTTTTCGAGTTGGTGACGGCTAGTAATTCCAGCGGTATCACTAGAGCGCGGAGGTTATCTGAGTATTCAGTATCTATATTTCCACGAGTATCTACATCAATCGGCACTTGATTAAGGCGAATGTCAAGTAATATTATAAATGGAATAATTAAAAGAAGCTTTTAAAAAATTCCAGACCTAAAAAATTTCATAAATTTTCACAAATTTCATAAACTTGCACAAATTTCATAATTTTCTAACAAATTAAAAAATTTCCACATTAACAATCAATTTTTTTAAAGTTCAGAAATTATTGAAATTCGTCAAACTTTCCCACCCTCTATCCACTTTTCGTGGGGAGGGGCACCCATGCGAATGATAACAGAAATAATGTTGGTCTTTTCCAACGTTTCATGGAAGGTGGGAAGGAACCCCGATGACTGATCACAAAAAGATTGTTGGAAGCGAGTGCAGATATATGCAGATGAAACAGAATCGTTTTAATTAATCTTTATTTGTTTGAAATTTACAATAAATTGTTTGAAATTTTTAATAAATTGTTTAGAATGCAATTAAGTACAGGATAAAATAGTTCGGAAGAGAAAATTAAATTTCGGAAAAATATGCAGAAAGAAAAAACTTGACCTAATTTGGATCACTTAATTTGTTTGAATAATTTGGGATTTATAATTATGAGTGATTCTTAACATTATCGAAGTATAAAAATCAATAATGCTAACAAAGTAGATAAACAAAAACGAAATTTGAACATTTTCTCAAAGCATTTTTTTTAAATATATAGTTTTTAATACATGAAGCAAATGTCCGATTCTAAATTGTTGTCAAAAAAATTTCTCCAGGACCTGGATCTTAGTGCGAGGGAATAGCTGTTTCACTTTGCCACCTTCATTAAAACTCTTCTGTTGGAAGAGGACAGCATTGATCTGCTATCCGCTTCAGGTAAAACCCTTTACCAGGGCCTCTCTACTTCTCGTTTCCGTAACACCTCTGATTGCAACACCAAGGGTGTTAGGTTTCATCCTTTGCTGGAGGTTCCTCAGAACCTCCGCGAAATTCGAGGCCTCGGGCGGTTTGATGAGAACAGCCTCAGGTCGAGCACGCCTCAGCTTCCTCTTTCTCTTATTTGCTTTGGGTTTCGGTGTCTTTTTCCCTCTATGTTCCTTTTTGGAAGTTTAAGTCGTTTCTGCCGCACGAGTCCTCAGCTTCATCTTCCTGGACAACGGGGTGCTCGCCTCTACGAAGCTCAGAGTGGGTTCCCTCACTACCTTCGCATAATAAGTTAAGGCAGTTTCCACGGCATTTTTCTTTGTCTGGATTCCCCTGATGGCCACCTTTCCTCACCCTGTCCCCTTTTTGACTTCCACGATTCCATCACCAATCTTTTATTGGTAGGTACCCTGTAGGAAATTAAAGTTCGTCTTCTTCGATTACATCTCCTACTTAATATGACAGAGTATACCTTTTGCATCTTCAACTGCTGCCCTTACTGGAAAAAACATATTTTTCTTGGACACACTGAATTCTTGAAGCTCTCCGATGACTCCTTCAATTTTCTTTATATGCGATTTTACATTGCAGTCCTGCTATATAAGCCGTCTCGGAGGTCCTCGAAAATTTTTCACTTTAAAGTAATAAAAATCAAACCAAAAATTAACGAATTCATATTGAAACTCTTGAGTTTTTAGCTTTTTAAATTGACGTTTCAAAATGTTTATAAAAAATACTTTGTAATCAAATGCTCATTAATTTACACGTATAAAAAGAAGAGTAGTTACATTCTCCCATTAAATAAGTTTAAATGAAATGCAGATAATCTGCAAATTTAGAGTTTATAACTTTTATAAATGATAGAGTTCAAAGATTGTGATTCCTTTCCAAAAATATAAATCCACCTTATCATCTTCAATGCGATTGTCCTGCGAAATTTTTGCGACTTACTGAAAATGACTGAAGCATACGACATGATTAACCGCCGAGGATACTGCCCGCTTTTTTATACACTTCTGCGTGTATTGCAGTATTGCAGTGTAATTCTTTACGATGCCACTCAAATTTGTCTCAAAATTATCGGGCCGTCGATCTATTCTCTCGATTCTCTTCTTCCCTGACGTCCAACACACCTTCTAGTTCCTTGCTCAGTTATCGATATAAGTGTTCTTCAATTGGTCATTCCTAAAATTCAAGTGACTTATTCCTCGTCGATAAAAATTGTGGAAGTTTTTCTGATTATTGGCCAAAATGTTATTAAAATGACTGACTGGTCCCTCAAATCATATAATATGTTGATGTTTCGACTACGCTTCGGTAGTCCTTTTCAATTTAAAATTGGTAGTAAAGATAACCTACAAAATTACATTATAAGTGTTAGAGATAATTTGTATATTATAGATCGTTAAATAGCTTGAGATTGGAGGAAATTAAAATATATATTAATTGTGTGAGAGTTAGCGTACCTGCGTGTTTTATCGATTATTTGTTAAGTTGTAAGTAAGATGTATTAAAAAAGCTACCGTTAAAAACTAAAAATGTAGATAGTCAATTTGTTTAAAATAGAATGACATAACTGTAAAAACATTATCATTATACATACATGTTAGTAAATAAGGATTTAACTTCTAATGAGAGAATTTCAAAGTCCTCAGGAATGTTGACTCTTTGCTACAATAATTTGCAAATTTATGATAAGGAATGAGCTAAACATTGCCAGTGTCGAAAAATAACTTTTGTTTATTCATTTTGTTGTATCGTAAGATTATATTTTATTTTATTATTTTTACCGACTGCCTGCGCCAAGTTTTATAGAAATCTAAAAAATGTTGAAACTATGTTTGCCTTATGTTTCGAGGTTAGGCTGACGCATGGACGATTTTATAAGGTATAGCAATACGCATGCGCATGGAGCGAGAGCAGATGCAGATGGAGTTAATACCTTTACATAAAATAATAATAATTTTGTCATGTACAATAAATAAATAGAAATATTCACGTTTTATGTGTATTTTTACTATTTCTATATTCAAAACTATTCCGTATTCTTCGCAACTAAATTCACAATTACTTTTTATTAGCTAATAATAATTTTATGCAAAAACATTTTTAGAAATTATTGCAGCTTCGTCCAATTTTTTACCTGGGAATGCCTGCTGCACTACTTTTGATTACGATGCTCGACAAAGTGTTGGATGGAAGAGAACTCAGAGAGCTATTAGTTCTTAGCATTTCATCTCATTAACAAGATCGAAGACTCAGAATTAACGTAAACACAAACCCCACGTCTCTAACGGTGCAAGGGAGTTCATGACAAGAGACTTAATGTATAACATGGTTGTTAATGATATGATTGATCCAAAAATTAATAGAAAGATAATTAAGATTAGTAAAAACATCAGGATCTTCTCCGAACGTACTTCCCCTCAGTGCGGACATGACACCAATAAGATGCGGAGCCTGTAGTGGAGGAAATTGGACCGCTAGAGGTCCCCCTAGATCGCCAATGCAAGTGCCTCTTCTTTTAGTTGTATCAAGAGTGCAAATATCCATGCTTGAAATAAAAAAGCGTCTCCGGTAAATACGGCTACACTCTGCCAGTGGAATTATGTATAGCCGAGTTTGCCTCAGGTTCTCAGGATATGCAGCTCTATGCCTGAAATTTGAGCCTCAAGTAACAAGCAATGCAACTTTTGTTGTACAATTTCACAAAACTAAAAATATTTTTGTTAACTTACCATATATTCCCTGGCCGTGTGCATCCCCAGCCAGTGAAAATGCCATATGCTATATCAGGTACAACTCCAAGAAAGAGACTAATTGGCCTATTCGGACTATGGTGAAAGTCAAAATGTGGAAAAACTTCCAGCAAAACTGTAAAACAATTTATGAATATAATTAGATTAAAATAAGTCAGGCATATTAGAATATAATGTTTTTCACTTAAAACTTCTTTCTCGGTCAATCGATTTTTATGAAATTGTTTTTCTACATATAAGGCAAAAACATTGGAAGAATCACCTAGTGTTGGACTGGGTACAACTACTATTCTTTTTTTGATAGTGTGAGGAGTTCCGCTGTTTCTTCCTTCTGAACCAGATAAAATGGTATAGCTTTTCAAACTACCAAACCAGGATGGAGAAACGCCAGATGATGGAGCTAAGACAAATACGGCCGATAATATGCTACCTGCGCATACACTTATATTATTTTTGTGAATACTAACAATATAACGAGCATTATCAATCCATATTGGCTGCCCTGCGTCAGCTCCATCTTTATCCAGATTAATTACACGCTTTTGACGAATATGAAGATCTGAAGATTCCTCTGCAAAAATGATGTAGACTCATTTATTAGTCTTAATTATTATGGACAGCAGTGACATTACCAATTTTTCCCTACCCCTCCTTACCATTTTACCGTTCACCCTTCTTATTTGCCCTTTCTTATTTACACTTTTACTTCCCAAATTCCCATTTCCCCTCTTTATTTCTACCTTTCCCTCTCTGTATCCCTTCAGCCCTAATCCTGCCACCTGTCCCCGGGCTGATGTACCAAGTTAACTTTCCCCTTTTCTGCGGAAATTAAGTAGAATACGACTATATAAACTTAAAATCAATGGAAAAATGCATAGCAAAGTATAAATAAGTATAAATAACGTATGAATAAGCGAGTGTTTCTGAAAAAACGGAAAATCGTTACCAGAATTGTATAGATGATCGAAAGAGTATAAAGGCTTCCGGTACTAATCGAAAAAAGGCTCTATATTCGCAGCACCACTAAAACACGAGCATCGCTGTAGTAAAGTGTTTTACTATAAACATAAAAAGGTAGTAAATGAAGGAGTTTTCGACATCAGTTTTTACTTTCGTCATTTACTATGCTTTTAATCGATTACCGCTTAAGAAGCGGGTGTTCTCGTTTATGGTTCAAGACGAACCTACCATCTAACATAAAAACTGCCATATTTCAATTTACATTAATTTACAATATTATAGAGTAGGTTCACTAATTCTGGGGTGAAGACACTATATAGGAAAAAAGCAGCTGCTGCTATCCAACTAAATGGCCGGGTACCCAAAAGGTCAGGTAGATGAAGGTGGTGAAAAGAAAAATTTAAGCAATGTAGTATCACAAATGAGTACAATGGAAAACGGGTTTTTATTATCAATTTCTACCCAGGTATTATTTATGCAATATTTACGCCAAATCAATGTAGCTGTACAATTTTTGGCAAAATTAGTCGTAAAGTAGTTATTCTTAAGAGACAGCGGCAATACGTATGATCTCGATGCAATGGCGCGTTTTCAATGGGGATGGGACAACATTTTTTTCATGTGCATTTCCTATTTTTTATACTTTTAAACACCCTGAATATTTTCGAAAACGTGCGATTCATTATTTTTGATTTTGAAATGATTAACTACCAGTCCTAGCCAACTAAATACTACACTGTTCTAGTACGAAGCACAAAAAATGAAACAATCGGAAGATTGAAATATGGTCTTATTGAAACCCACAAAATTAAATAATATTAGAAAAATGAAATGCATTTTAAGACATTCACATTATGACCTACATCAAATTAGCCACACTTACCACCACATTCAGAGAAAACTACGATTGTAAGAAGTATAGTGCTGATAAGGAGCTTCATTACTTTTTCTTACAGATTCCGCAATTATTGTCTGGTAAGGTTGCAACATATTGACTGCTATATGTATACTAATCTCGATCATATATTACGAAGGTTTATTATCACTTGGAAAATTGACGAAATTTTTAAATTTTACAATCTGACTAGATCACGTGGCGGAAGCGATAAAACATATTTTGTCAGAACAAATTATTCGAGTGGATGAAATAACCAATTGTGTACTTTGCATCAGAAACAGTGGAATTTTTTTTATGATGGGACGCGATCGAGATAATGGACTTATTTACCTACGCGCTATTTGAAAAAGTTATATAAACATATCTTATACTTACTAAGCAAGAGTGGTAAATATGAATCCCTGTTAAATAAAAATGTATATTTGTTCAGTACATCAATGTCAGAATATTGATGCAAGGTATATACTGATTATAGAAAATGTTTATGATTTATGTGAAAGAAAAGACTTTCATCCAACTTTCATGAAAACTAAACAAAATTTAAAGTAACAGCTGAAAATCATTTCCAACATGTCGTAAAACTCTTTGCGAAAGGACATCAATATACAATAATTTTAAGGTAGCACAAAAGAAAAATGAAAAAGAGTGAAACTCTTTGCGCCAGCTTTTTTTCTTTAGACGAATGCAATGGTGCATAAAAATTTTGGAAATTTCAAATCTGAAATTTTTTAGACCAGCCTAGGGTATCATACACTTCGAAAACTGCGTCCTTTTCCAAGTCTGCGCATAAAGACTAGAAACCAGTAGATGGTGAACGATAGGGAGAGCCACTCAGGGTGTGGCTATTCTGGGGAACTGACGGATTCTAGTTTGTGGCACCTAAACTAAGGAGCGATCCATCCAGGTGGTAATATTAAAGCTACCTGGAATAACGAGGGCGCGTCTTTTCACGCTTCCAAGCTATGGCTTGATCGTCGTATTGAGGACGCAATAGCACCAGGGTCACCAAGTCTTTAAACTCTCCGGCGTGCTGCTCTCAGTCGAGGCGGGCCTATCAAATCTCTCATTGTGTAGATCATCCCTTTATAAGCGGTGCTCTTCAGGGCGTGCTCATAATTTCCCTGGCCGCTCATGCGACCAACATGGCTCAAAAATACGAAACAACCAAAAAGAAAGAGGACTTTAACCAGACGCCCTTATCTAACCTAACTGCGTAGGGCGATGACTCCTCAGGGGCGATCCTATAAGAAAAGGCGAAAAGAGTGAAGCATCGATAAAAACAACGAAGTTGCCGCGGTTAAACAAAATAAGACTGAGCTCTCTGTCAAAAGAAAAACCCTTAACAGTGCCCAGAAAAGGAGAGCCTGTATACAGCCGCTCTCAAACAGCAGTCAAGGCTATTTACGAGGGTCCTGAATTTAGCAGCATCATCTGACAAAACTCCTCCTGTTTGGAGGAGGCACTGGAAAAGCCAGGGCTTATTTTCGCGCAGATGGTTGACAACACCCTATTAAAGAGTTGTCATCGCATTCAGGCTATCATGAATCCTGTCTAACTTCAAAGGAGCTGGACAGGATGAGATAGGTAGGGCTTGGCCTAACATTTTTTGAAATTCCTTCAAGTTATTGAAATGGACTTTTGTATGAACTAGAAATGGTATGAACTTGAATGGACTTCTGTTGTATGAACTAGAAAGTGTAAACCTAATCCACAAGAGAATGTCTTCTTTTTGGTTACACGGCTTTGAATATTTCGTCCCACTTTGAAACTAATCATTGCGGTCTTTGAACTGGAAGGGGAAATTCTATCTCCTAGAAATGTGAGGAATTGAAGTTGAAATAAGAGCAATAAATGCTCTCCGGTATTTCTTCTTTTAAAACATAAGAAGCAATGTCTCATTTCTAATGATGCCAGATCGAATAATATCTTAGCCGCTCCTCGCAAGAAATATCATACTGGCTTATGTACTGACCACGCTTTTCTAGAAGCCTAATAGGACATCCAATTAATAGGACGCAGCTTCTTCTTCTATTAGAAGGCATGCTGTGGTGGGAATTTTTTCATATTTGAACTAGAGAGTAAATTTCTTCTCCGTGTTAATGGAGGGAATATTGGTACCATGAAAGGAAAATAAGGCCTCGGGTTCAGCTTCTCCTTACATTAGTATAACCTTTTTAAATAACCGAAAAAGTCAGTAGTGGTCTTACTTATAGCTCACACGTAATCTTCTTCAAGATGTGTCGTATTGTAAAATACATCAGAAACTTCCTAGACCATCAACAAGTGAGCGATTTACTGCATTTGCAGATTGGTACTAGAAGTGTTCTTATAATCGAAAGAACAAGCTGCCATGAACTAAAATAAACTTTATCTAATAGAATTATATTTTACAACGTTTCAACGTAAAGCTCCTCGTGAAATCGTAATAAACATATTTTTATCCACTCAGGATTCTCGGCAACTCAATTCATAATTACGATAATAAATGTATTGTCCGTAAACTGTTGAATTGGAGAAAATTTTTAGTGTAAAAATAAACAAACTGAATGTGGCGGATTCAATATGGCAATAATAATTTCAAGATTTCGTCGGATTTATATAAAAATTTTTACAATGTGTTTTTGGGGCCATTGCCTTCGAATTTGATGCCAAAGGGGAAAAAAGTGTAACCAATATGGCAACCATAGTCTCAAAATGTTTTCGGATTTTATGAAACTTGGTACAGACATTCGTTAAAAATAATAAAATAGAATATATTTTTACTTTAAAAAAATTAATGGAAAAAATTTTTTTTGCGATATTGGAAATGTTTAGCTCATTTGAATCCAGAGCGTGCTGTATATGCTGTATGCTGTATATGCATGCTGTATATAAAATATCATATTGGATATGATATTTTTAATTCTTAATTTTTAACACAATACATCTTAAATCGAAAATAATTGTTGGTTGCTTTTTTAAAATATTTAAGTAATTTTCAGTTAGTTATGTATGTATGTATTTAATCTCTTCCTTTTACGGATTTGAGGGCCTCCGCTCCCTGTACATGTATTTACAATTCCATCCTTAGTCTAACTTAACTACTACGTATTGCATACTATTTCGCATCACGTAGTATAAACAGTAGTAATATTAATTCTAAACATGAGCAATCTTCCATGGCGTCCGTTTCCTCTTACCACCAAAATGCATTTTCCACGATTTTGAAAATAATTTTTCCTTTTTATTGTCCTTTTCCAGGATTATCCGTCCGGAATAAGCATTAAAGGAATATAACGTAATTTTCATAGGTATATCCTATAAAAACACGAACCATAATCCGACCTCAAAATCAAACCGCTAAATTGTTGATGCTTACGGTCGTAAAATTGACACGCGATTTTGGGCCGATTTAGGATCGGGATTTCTTAATAGGGAGGATTCCATCCTGGTGCAAGTTCAACTTCCAAAATTTTTCCGGTAGCTAGAACGTGTACCAAAAAAAAGATGCCTTCTTTATGAGCCATATGGGTTCGAAGTATGAATTTTTTGCGATCTTCGCCAGTTGGTATTATATTTGTAGGTACTAGGCCAACTGCACGAGGTTTTCCAGCAGAATCTTCCCACACCCCAACTTCTCTGCTCTCATAAATGAAAGTCCAGTCTGGATAACTAGGATGTGCATGGGATATACCAGCTTGGTTCGTTCCCGAAATATTAATTTCTGTATAAGGTATATAAATTAATTTAGATTTAATAATTATTGCATTGTAAGAACAAGCTCACATTGCTAAGGAAAAACCTAGATCTTTTAGGATTTTGGTTGGATGTATGCTACATCCAGTATTAGGTCATTGCCAAGTCATTTTCGAGCAAATCGATCAGCCGGCAGCGATAAAGGCTACAAAATTGGAGCGCTACCTCCTGATCTAACAGGGGGCTAAATCTGTCTTATCTCGAGAATGGCTCAAAAGCGCAACCTTGTAACCTTAGCATTTTGCAAGTTTGATAACGAGCTATTACTAGGAGAAGTATGAATCTAAAAAAACATTCCGATACGAATTTACTAACCTGATCCGCTCGGCCCTATCGTGTAAGGTGCATACTGAGCTCCTATAATGTTTCCTTTCGCTGTTAAATATACCGCAAATCTTATATTCTCTTTGTCCACATAACGGGTTTGAATATTGTTTTTTCTGCAATATTCATCATCAGGAATAATATTTTTTGCACCTATAAGGCGAACGTCACTCACATCGTTGCCTCGAGGATGATACCATACTCCAAAAGTTCTGCGCTTATAAGAGATAGTCTTATCTGGCTTCTGCTTACTTGGACCGGGCAGGTTAGAATGATGGTCAGGTGAACGAGATGGACTACCTTGGTCATTTTCAGCGGTATTTAAATCTGTAAAAAGAAAATAGAGATTTAAAATTGATCACGCCTATAACGGTTGCGGCTTTTTGTTTTATTTATATTTTTTAGTGCACTTTTCCATTATATTTATGCAACTGAAGCTAAAATATTTAGTGTAAGGGCATGTGATACTTAGAAAATTACCAATTTTACCACTATTAGGTTATGTCTGTCACAATTCTCTCCCATAATTATTCTTGAGTGCTACCGACAAAAATGGTACGGCAGAGACCTACATTATCGGAATGGTAGAGAGCTGAAAAACGATCTAACCTCAAAATAATGCACACGCATGTCATTTTTATTTAGTACATGAAATTTTTTTGTTAGTATCCCTCAAAAAAGAGTTTCTTAAGGGATTTTTTCACTTTTGAGGAAAAATGCCGAAGGAACTGAACCCGATTTACCACACGACAACATATCACATACCCTTAAACATTATTTTAGTGGTGAAAACATTAGTTTGCATGATACAAAATCGAGAAAAAGTTCTGTCAGTAGGAATCAAGCTAAGCTACCTGGTGTTCGATCAGGTCTACACGGATCGTCGACCTACTATTGGAATTTATATTGAGTATTCGAAAAATTAAAGTTCTTAAAAATGTCTCTTAGAATACGTGCTTCACTACCTGGTGCGCAGCCGATGCACCTAGGTCGTCGTTTCATTATTTGGAGTAGTTTTCCTTGTTAGCAATATTTAAATTTTTTAAAGTTCTCGTAGAGTGCGTATTAAAGTACCTGGTGCTCAATTCCGTTTATCCGGATGGTCGACTCATTATTGGTAGTTATTTTGGCTGTTGGAACAACTTAAATTTTCAGAAAGTTCTTGTAGAATACGTGCTAAGCTACCCGGTGCGTGACCCAATGCACCCGGGCAGTGAACTAACAATTTAGAGACGTGTAGGCGGTTGGTAAACCTAAGATTTCCATTTTAAACGCAGGCTAATTTTCTCTGACCCGTGCTTTGGCCAAATATTTCCAAGTGTCTTGCCAAGCTTAAGCCATGCAGCTTTTTTCACGCGGGTTCTTAAAAAATTGCGAAAAGTCCAATATAAGAAAATATTTATCCACCAATCCTTTCTAAAAAGTGAGGAAAATTTAGTAGTTTAATTTTAAGCTAATCACGTTCGACCGTGGGCGAAGCATGGCAAAGGGGCCATTTGTCATGCTTCACCCATTGTTCATAACATGGGACATTGAACCAATCTTAAGCCACGCTTAACCCAAGCTTAACCCACGCTTATGCAGTTGTTGAGCCATGGTTCACCCATTGAACCTTTTCCACGCGGATTACTCGAGTAAAATGAGCCTTCTTGTCCATGCTTCCCGGAAATATATATAATATTAAGTTGTATGTGCCATTTTATCTGATTTCTCGGAATGTAAGTCCTATAATTTACTGGCCAAAAAAATGTCTAAATGTTCGATAATATCTATGTTCTTTAACAGGTTTATTTAAAAGCAAAAATGAGTAAGCAAATGTGAATAAGAGAAGAGTTGGCAAACTTAAAGATAAAAAGGACAAGGGACAATGGTTAGAGATAAGGCGAGAAAGGAAAGAGAGCAAAGCGGTAGCAATGAAAGAAACAAACAGCATACATGCTATAGAGTAAGAAATATTTGCGATAGAATAAGGCATATTGGCGAAAGAATAAGGCACATTTTTCGAGAGAATAAACAGTAATTACGATTGAATGAGGCGTAGATACTGTAAGATAAGGCGAATTTGCGATATTGTAATTATAAGTTAAGTTTGTAAATAGTGTACATATGAAACCATGATGTAGCAGACTTGTCTATGTATTTGTCGTCCCTAGTGGCTAAAATAACTCATTTAAACATATAATAATTTCCCATTGGAGTCCACAAAATCCAGCAATTTGAGAAGTACACAATATTTAAAAAAATTAAAAACATTTTAAGATGTTCACATTAGGATTTATATTACATCAGGCGCACTCACCACCAATATTAGAAGAGAATACTATTACAATATGTATAGCACTGATAAGGTTCTTCATTATTTTTCTTTGTACATTCCGTAATCGGTGAAAGTATGGAACATATTCACTGCTATATATACTAATTTCATTCTGATATTACGCAGCATTATTTTATAAATTAGGTTTAAATAATTTATTGGTTTAGTTGGTACCATATTTGAAATGATATTTGTTCTCACTGATAGTGCTAAAGAGTTAAATAACTCAAGAAATTACAGCAACTCCGTTGACAAATTATCTCGTAAATTTATCCGAAATCCGTATAATTTACATGTCGGATTAGCCTTCGGAAGACTGAGCAGCACAATAATAATGTAAGTTTGTATATTTAAGAGTAGAAAATCTTTTTATTTATTATCAAAGAATAATTCGCATCTGTTCGAGGTACCAAATCTTTATGTTAATTAAGTAAGAGAGGCTTTGTGAATATGTCAGCTAACTGATCCTTAGATCTAACCCATTCAGCTTAAACCAATCTTCTATTTATACAGGCCTTTATGAAATGTTCTTTGACTTCTATCAGATGTCTCAATTTATTTCCCCCGTTTGTTTCAACCATCGAGAAAGCATTTTTCTACTTGTATCGCTCATATCCACATATTTAGCTTGGCTAGTTGACAATGGTACATACTTTTATACCTAAAGCCTCTGATCACCACACGAGCGTTATATCTCAGCTTTCTACCGGCAAACTTTACGTCTGAAGATCCACTGCGACTCTATTACCCACTTACGCCACTTCTAGATTTCGGACCTATTTTTCGCTAAACTTTATATATGCTGCACATCAAAATCTTTTCATCTGATTGATATTGAAATGATGTTTGGGTCCGAATTTCTGTAATGGCAAAATCGTATTATTGGATTTATGTGGAGTAGGTTGTGCGCGTACACAGCTGCATGGTGAGCCTAAACCCATAAATCTTCGGGCAACTTTGTAGCATACATATAAGGTATTATTTTCTTTTGCAAATATAAATTAAACTGGTCGCTCGTTCCATTATTCTGTAGCGTATATGGGCTAGCTAGTAAATTCGGTACCTTCATCTGATCTTAGATAACATACATTTGCTCTGTACTTTAACAAGTCCGGCGCACTCCTGACAAACATTACAAAACAATGTACTGTCTCGCTTTTCGCTTTCATAGGATATGCCATGGCCAATCGAAAAAAATCATCTATAAAAACCGAAAGAAATCAATATCCCATGGGACGAGATGCAGGTGAAATAGGTCGCGCAACATCTAAATAAATTATTATTTAAAGTGGCGTATTAGCACGACTGCGCATAGACGAAAAAGGCAACCTTTTAAATTTACAAATTAAATACACGTCACGATTCATGATAGAATCCTCAAACATTGCATCAATTAATTATTTTTTATCAGGGAATTTGAATGGCAAGGCCTTAAGATAAGCTAATCAAGAATGAGCGAACGACACGTGAAATAGCATTGTCTTGTTGTTTTAAATGAATTTCTTATTTTCTGCTGTAAAGGGAGACCTCAGATATTTCAATTTATGACTGTAAGGTTTAGCTGTCACACTCGAAATCTTATCGAGAATCTTAGCATATATAGATTTTCTTAAGCCTTCACATAATTGAATTTGATTTTCCTGTGATGGGCTTTCTTGTGACTCATCTTTTGCAGCAGCGTTTCGTGTCACAAATCTTTTTATTTCAGAACTTCTTATAGCTTCAATTTGATTATGCACTGTCTGAATCGAACGCACAGACACCATAGCATCACTATAAAACGCATCTCCGCTTTCGTCTTCTGTTAAAGGATTCGCACAAACTTCGGCTTCTTTAGTCTTTCCTATGACACAATGCATATTACAAAGCTGTTTTAGCTCCATCTATTATGTTATATTTACTTCGGACTTTTGAACTTCTTTGAATGTATTAGGGATTTTAATCGAATTTTTAAGATTTATTACTTTAGTATGATAATCCAGCAACCGAGAATTAGCTTTCTTATCTACAATTTTCATAAACCACATAATGTTAATTCTGTAAAGTAAAAATAATAGAATAACTCATATTTTATTCTATTATTTAGTTTATAATCGCGAACAACAAGTACAGCTGATCACAAGATGAACAGGCATATAACAGACCTGAACACAAGGTATCCTCTATACCCGTTCTAAACAGCCAAATATAATCAGTATTATATTTAGAATTTTATTTAGTTCAAACTTTCTTAGAAGCATGCACCCTTCGCCATTCGCGCCATTACATAAAAAAAATCAAAAGCATAAGCGCAAGTGACGTCATTTTTCTGTATTTTCTCGTCATACGCATCATTATACAGGGTGTCTAAAAAGTCCCGGGACAGTTGGATATTTCCTCAGGTAAAATATTTTTCAAAAAAGTGAAGGTCATTCCAGAAGTATATTTAAACGAGGAATTCAATGTTGACCTTTATTTTGACCTTGAAGTTGACCTTCATGGCTTTTTGAAGGTGAACTTTGTTTTTTTTAAGGAAACCCCCTTTTTCACGTGTGCAATCGATAAAGCGGAAAATTCTACTTTCAGGTACGTACCCAAGGTCAGTTGTAATGTTCAAGGTCAGTTAGAGGTTATTTGATATTAACAAAGTTTTCCAAGAGGTATCATTTAAGATAATGGCCGAAACATGAATCCTTTGTGGATATTGTGTGTGACTCTCCAACATCCAATCAGGATTTGTGTCGGACCAGTATCTACAATTTTGCCTGTTAACTGAAAATACTGTATTGTACACGAAAAGAGGATCTCTATCAATTCTGTTGGAAATTAATGCTTTTTCAAATGCTTCGCGCTGTCTCAGGAGCAACGTCACGCTGATCACTAGCTCGACGTAAACTAAGGTGTGGGTTTTCAACAAATGCTTGGGCTATGTCCATCTGCATCTCCTCAGATCCTGCAGATTTTGGCAGACCAGTTCTCTGAAGGCCCTTGATAGATCCATGATTCATAAAACGCCTTACAGTCCTTGCAATTGTTGATTTTGAGAAAAGATTTAACCCTTCTCCATTACGAAAAGTGCGATTAAAAAGCAAACGAACTTGGCCATAAGATCGAACTCGATCTTTCCAACTACGCATGATTAATACAGATACCCTCTCTCGTTCCGAAAGTTTAGCTTGCGCCATAATAACCTTTTAGCGCAAGATAGTAAGTATGTACTCGTAATACAGCTTAAAACAATACAGAGCTCACCAATGAATTTCTCGTTGAAATTTACTTCAGGAATTACACTGACCTCTTTAAAAACTTTCTTAATTTCAAATAACCTCTAACTGACCTTGAACGTTTCACTTGACCTATGACTTGGGTACGTACCTAAACGTAGAATTTTTTGCTCCGTCGATTGCAGATGTAAAAAAGGGGGTTTCCACTTAAAAAACAAAGTTGACCTTCAAACAGCCATGAAGGTCAACTTCAAGGTCAAAATAAAGGTCACCATTGAATTCCTCTTTGAAATTTAAAGAAAAAATTGTCATCGATGAAAGAAGGCAAATGAGTTAAAACTTTCGTCAAGTGTGGAGTGCGACGTTTCGCTGGCCTTGGTTCGCCAGCCTCATCAGGCGTCAACATTTAGTAAATTAAAAACATAAAATTTTTAAGGGGGTCTAAATTGAGTTAAAAGTAAAGACCGCAAATTTGTCCGGTTGTAATGACCGTCTAAAGTCAACTGAAATTTGAAATTTACTTTAAAATTTACTTCAGGAATGACCTTAACTTTGTTGAAAAATATTTTACCTGAAGAAATATCCAACTGTCCCGGGACTTTTTAGATACCCTGTATAAACGTTCAATTTTTGCAACATCACGCCATAACACACCTCCATAATTAAAATTCTATTTCTTCTTTGAAACTTGACAATTCCAATGTTGAAATGTTTAGCTGCCCAAAAATAGATTTATATTCTTACTATAATCAGAATTTTTTAATACGTATATAATATTTGAAATAATTGTTATAAAAAAATATACATTTATTGCATTTTTGGAACACACTTTTTGCTGCCTAAATACTTGTCTAATTAATCTAAAGATTGTTTTCTGCGGTCCGATTGCAACATTCATATCCTTTAATTCGTCCTACGTAAGTTCTAAAAAACCTGCTCCATCTATTTTTTTTCTCTAAAGAAACTTCTTGAAAATAGACTCTTTGATGCACAATATTTTAAATGCGCGACGTTATTGCAGCAATATGTATCGCAAACTGATGTACATGCCATAGTCTTTGTCGTAATTTCTCGCTGATGTATAAATATTTGTAGTTACTTCTGATTTCACTAATACTGTTTAAAGCGTAAATCCAAAAAACTAAAATTGTTTCCTGTATTTTAGTGAATACAAACCGGCTAGAATCGGCCATATTTAGAACACTTGAGCCTTTACCTACTTCGATCAAAAATTTCTATTGTAGTAATGTAAAAGGTATAAATAAGAAAATACCTTTCCTTGCATCTTTATTATATTTTAATTAGGATTTTCTATTGATCTGGATATTCGAAACAATTCATCTGCTGCTGCCAAGAATTCTTCTGTTTCATAAGCTACAAAGGGGGGATATCATCTATAAGTGAAAAAATGGCATTAAGCTTATAATGATATCAACACAAGCCTCGATGCTGTTGCTTTTCTTAATATTAGGAAGAATGCCTTCTTTTTAGTTGCAAAACTTTGAACATTTTGTCTGTCTTTAGCACGAATCATTGTGGTATTTGAACCAGAAGGGGTAATACCATTCCCTAGAATAGTGAGAAATGGAAGCTTCAATCAAATCAAGATATGCTTTTTCCAAAACGTAAAGGCGCATGTCTTGCTTATGAGGTTGCTGGAGCAAATAAGACCTAAGTCATTAGGAGGCATACTTTGTGGGAATCCTTGTAATGCTTGAAATGGAAAAGGAAATGAGTTGCAATAAAAATTAGGCTACTATTTTTCTGCGAGTGCTATGCGACAATAAATTTTTCCTAAAAAAGCTAATCTCTCCCCTCTATCATTTATCACGGTTGGACGAACATTTGTGAGTTTGGAGTATCGAAATAAGGAACGTAAGTAAGCCTTTCTTGTTGCGAAGCAAACTTTATCGTTATAATAATGAGGAAGTCAACTATTTGCCGCACTTGGAACAGGTTGGAATTCCTTTCCTGTAATGCAGACTACTCTACACATTTTTAAACTCACATCTATTATAAAAAAGGAATTTTAAATTTTTCTTGATTGGTAGTAGATGTGCCTATAATCGAAAAAAAAGAACAGAAGTATGTTTTCTAAGATTTCACATAAAAGCACACACACAGGTTAGGTTGACGCTTCCACAATTGTACTAAGTATAGTAGTAATCACGCGTATGGTTTATGAAAAATTTTAAAACCTCTTTAAAATACCATCTCGGATGTCACAAGGTGCTCCAGGACTAATAAAATTATAATTATGAAGAATAATTGGCTGATCCGCTTGTTTTACATTTTTTTGTATATATGCAACTCCTGGGAGCTCTAACATCATCGGAATTTCTGTAAGGGCATCAACTACTCTGAAGCATATCGAAAAGTCGTATCCTGCCTATCATCTAGTTAGAGTTGCGAGAGGAAGAATTCAAATCTTTGCGCTCTTTCCACCGAGAAAAAAGCTGCCAACGTCTTTAAGGGACGAACTTCGAAGAGGATTACGCTAGAATAACGCTTGCTCCTAGACCACTTAAGAAAATCTTTAAAAAAACCTTCTAGACCTCTTCGCCTGGTTTCAAACCCAGTTTAGATATGAATTCTACAAAAGTATTATTCTCGGGTTTTATCTGTCAGGATAGGAAACCTGCAGTTCAGTGGAATTCTACTAGCTACCTCCCTGTCGTCTGTTGGCTCTTACGATCTGACGTTCCGACTCTGCTGATACCTGCCTTGGAAAGTCTATCCTTGCCGATCCAAATATCGTAAAAGTCTTCCCCAGAATTTAATTCTAACCAAGGAGTTGCCTTTCAAAAGCCTACTTCATCCTAAGCTTCGCTTAGCACGTGACGCTTAATGAACCTTTAAAAAAGCTCCTTCTAAGAATTTGTGCGTTAGCACAACTTTAGCATGCTAGTAGTTCAAATTAAATTCTATAAAAGTATCGTGGAGATTTTTCGAACAATAATCAGCTGATTGTTGAAATGCGATTTAGACCACTAAAATGAAAAATTCAGTGTATGCTGGTTATTTTATTGTAAGTGAGATTTGTTTCATTCGACCATCTTTTGTTCCTTTTGTCAATTTTAGTGTTTGGTGACTTTTGATCCCCTTCGTTTTACTGAAATGTGTGTAATCAATCCTACCTTCTGCTGAATCAAACCTCTAATTTTGCCGATTTGAAATCCCCCAATTTTTCCAATCTGAAATACCTCATTTTGCCGATATGAAATTCCCAATTTTACTGAACTAAGATGCCCCTTTTGCCGATCTTTCTTGTTTTGCCGATAGCAAATGGCGCAGCTGTGTAATTTATATGAGAAGTTAAAATTAGAAATGCCTGAATATTTGTGAACACCTTCAAATATTTCAAATAATTTATTATTCTTTTTTTATTGAACTATATTAATAAGCCTTGGAATATTTTACATTAAACTAAAATATTTCAATGTGGGATGTGGGGCAGTTACGTGATCCTCTCCAGAATCCTTCTGTTGCATGAACTTGGGCATTAATCATTGCGGTGTTTGAACTTAAAGGGGAAATATTATTTTCTAGAAATCTAAGAAATTGATGTTGAAGTTAGAGCGATATATGCTATTTATTTCTTCTTTTGAAACATCAGGAGCAAAGTCCTATTTCTGTTGATGACAGATCAAATATCTTAGCCGCTGCTTGACAGAAAATATCACACTGGCTTATGCATTGACCACATTTCTCATTATGTTATAAGGCATGACGTGGTGTGATTTCTGGTAACATTTGAACTTCTAAAATCGAAAATTATTGTTGGATGCTTATTTAAAATATTTAAGTAATTTACTGTTAATAATATTTTTATTCAGAAATAAACATTACAGGCATATTACGTAATTTTCATAAGCATATCCTTTAAAAAAACAAGACACATGATTTTGGGTCGATTTAGGATCGGGATTTTTTAATAGGGAGGATTCCATCCTGGCGCAAGTTCAACTCCCAAAATTTTTTCGGTAGGTAAAACGTGTACCAAAAAAAAGATGCCTTCTTTATGAGCCATATGGGTTCGAAGCATGAATTTCTTGCGATCTTCGTCAGTTGGTATTATATTTGTAGGTACTAGGCCAACTGCACGAGGTTTTCCAGCAGAATCTTCCCACACCCCAACTTCTCTCCCCTCATAAATATAAGTCCAATCTGGATAACAAGGATGTGCAAGGGATACACCAGCTTGGTCCATTCCTGACATGTTAATTTCTGCAAGAAACAGAGCCTTTTTTATGTGAAAAATCAACCTCTTGTGTAATGTAGATAAATTAACATTCTCGTAATAATTATTTCAATGTAGCAACAGGTTCACATTGCTAAAGAAAAACCTAGACCTATAAGGATTTTCTTTGGATGCATACTACTTCCCGTATTAGGTAATTGCCAAGAAAATTCTCGAGCAAAACGATCGGGCGGTAGCGACAGAGTCTGGTCTCTTCGTCTGCAAAACGAGAGCGCTACCATCTGATCTAACTAACTGTAGTAATTTTTCTCGAGAATGGCTCAAGAGCGCAATCTTGTAACCTTTGTACATTATAAATTTAATAAGGACCTATTACTGGAAGAAGTTTGCATCAAAATTAAACATTCTGAACCGAATTTACTAACCTGATGCGTACGGGCCTAATATCTTAGGTGCATACTGAGCTCCTATAATTTTTTCTTTCGCTGTTATGTATACCGCAAATCTTACATTTTCTCTGTCCACATAACGGGTATGAATATCGTTTTTTGTGCAATATTCATCATCAGGAATAAAATTTTTTGGAGCTATCAGACGAACTTCGCTCACAGCGTTACGTCCACGATGGTACCATACCCCAAAAGTTCTGCGCTTATAAATGATAGTCTTATCTGGTTTCTCCTTACTTGGAATAGGTGGAGGAGTTTGACGGACAGCTGAATGAGATGGACTACCTTGGTTACTTCCCGCGGTATTTAAATCTGTATAAAGAAAATAGAGATATAAAAAGCGACCATGCCATGACCGAGATGCAAGAGTTTTTCAACTGGTAAGTTCAGACCCATTTCCTTTTACCAGATTTTTTTCTCAATTTTTGTTTCATTCATATTCTGTTAGTGCACTTGTCCAATATATTTATCCGAATTAAGCTGAACCAACCGCGCGCACCTAGTTGAGGTTATGGACCGGAATGGCCACTTGCCTTCATTTTGCGAAACGATAAAACACCGTGTCTCCACGAGGCGAAAAGAGCCTTAAAATACTCGCAAATTTACGAGAGGAAAAAAAGAAAGATATTTAACCGGGGCCCAAGAGGCAACACACGAACAAAACGCTGCGAGAATACATACAAGAATCAAACCGCATAGAGAGCACAGACAGAACTTATTTGATGGGAAATTTATTGACCAAATTACATACAAACAAGGGACACTGACTGATCGTTCAATGTTAGAAACTATCGTAGATTCAGTTGATGACTATGTTTAAAAATTTAGCGACAAATTGCCTGAACTTTTGAAGCACGATTTTCTAGCAAAGGCGCAAAGTAAGTTTTTAAAAGATATTAAAGAATCTCTAAAACCAGGAGTTTTTGTAATACTCTGTGATTTTGGAGAAAAATTTTCTCCTGTAATTCAAGATTGTGTTCAAGATCATTACTGGAGTAATGCACAAATAACGATTCACCCATTAGTTGCTTACTTTAAAGAAAATAGCAAATTAAAACACGAAAGTTATACGATCATTTATGAATGCCTCAATCACGATGCAACTGCTGTCAAATTGTGTCAAGAAATTGATTGAAAAATTAAAGAAGCGACACGCAGTAACAAAACTAATTTATTTTACCGACGGAGTTGCATCGCAATATAAATAGAAGTATAACTTTATTAATCTTGCCTACCATGAACAAGATTTTGGAGTGAAAGCTAGATAGAATTTTTTTCAAATAGTCCCATGGAAAAAGTCCATGCGACGGATTAAGTGGCACCTTGAAGCGTGGTGCTGCAAAAGCGAGTCTTCAACGAC
>JAAAKG020025031.1:0-20027 GCA_010014905.2 Druon quercuslanigerum | reverse complement strand
TGACAGTGTAAATAATACTATTAATGTTAAAAAATGCATTCAAAGCTAGGGTGCCGACCATGCCCCGCTCTCCCCTATATGTGTATCAAAATTGTATCCTAAAGCAATATAACTTGCCTAAATTTTAATTAACAACGTTTTTAGGGAGCTTTTTATTTTAGAAAATATTTTCCCTAAACGTCATTTCAAACTTTAGTTTGATCAACCGCTAAAATAAATTAGAGACTCGTTTAGAATAGGTATGTATCATAAATAAACCTAGAAGCGATATTTAATGCCAGAATGTTTAATCCTATTTATACTTGAACATAATTTAAACTTGAACGTGACCTCAATCAAATACCCAAAAAGATTTGTATTTTCGGATAAGATACCAATAATGTATGAATTTAATCTTTAGAAATAATAAAATAGATAATTCTCATGTCCATGTCTTTACCAAAAAAGGACCTTCTATATTTTGCTTCATTTCTCTATTTTTAACCCATTTAATTCCAGACAACTCAAAGGTGAGAAAAAAAATCTTTTTCTCGTGACAAAAAATTTCATCCTCAGTATCCAGATATCCTGTTGAATAAACCCTACCATCGACGATATTCGAAATTCATTTAAGAGTTGATCGAACCAAATTTTTAGATGATGTCCAGAGAAAAAAGTGTCTCAAATAAAAAAAACTCCCTAAAATTTTGTTATTTAAAAATGGGGCAAGTTATATTGCTCCGAAATATTTTTTTGATACACATATACTATACACATATTCCAATTTGGAAATCAGATCCGGAGATCCAATAATCTTGGGATGAGGTCCAGAAAGAACGATTTTTAAATAATGTTTATTGAAATGCACTAGCTGAAATGCACCGATTCTATCTGCATTTCCGAATGGGTATTTCGTCTAACGTCCAGCTGCTAAAAAAACAAAGAAAATCAATTTTTATAATATATTATTCAGAAATAATGTGTTAATTATTAACATTAATAATAGTTAAGTATTGTTAAAACTATAACTGCCGACACTGTTATTATAATAAATATTCAAAACCACAAAGCAGTTCTTCGGTAAAAAATAATCAATTGCAAGTATGATAAACACGCCGGGCCGGTCTGTCATTATGGCGAGGTTATGTTGTGATTCACCTTTTTACCCTAATTGCTGTGAGTGAATTTAATTAATATCAATTTTAAGTTTTCGCAAGTAATACTTTACTCACCGTATTGAATAAATATCCTGTCTATTCATGACATATCTTTTTTATGCTGCAAATACGCGTTAAACACAATTCACTCTTCGCCCACTCATAGCGGCGAATTATTTTATAGTATTTGTCACTCAGCAGCAATTCCATCATGTTATTGGCACAGAAAAAAATATACGTTTACTTCTTAGTACACATGTCTCGCTTCATTTTTTATTAAACGCTTTTATTATTTGTGATTACTACATAACATAACCTATATTTTTTGCCACTTGTATCTATTTGAAGTTTCGAACGCAACCATGAAAAATATGATAAACTTGATCCGAAGATGCACGGACTTGACCGAATGACCGGATCCGAATACAACTTTAAAACCGAGAAATTTTAAAATGTCCCTGTAGAATGGCTTCTTCCTTGTTACATAAACAGAAAATTTAACCATATTAAAAAATGTTTTCTCTCGGAAGCATAGCGCAATGTGTCCCTAGAAAATTTTTAATGGAACTATCTTTTGAATAATATTCTGATGGTTACTTTTGAGGTTAAACATATTTTGAAAAATTTTATATCCAAATTAAAGTTAGGTTATACATATAAACTTTGTGCTATACGAAAATGCTATTATTGTGCTTATAACAATTGAAAAAGGACATGGCGGAATATAATTCTATCTTTTCATTAACGTTACTATTTTAATTGTAAATTGCAATAGCTTATGGCGAGTAAATTTTAGAGAAAAATTTATTCAGAACTGAGCCAAAAGCTAATAATGGTTCCAATTTTTCAACAAGCGGACATGGCACTCTAGGACGACTCACAAGAAGTTATAAAACACTAAAATCAGAAAATTTTAAGAAATATCACGTTTAAGAGAAAATTTGGCATTGTCTAAGTCATATGTGATATATAGAACTCTAAAAACAAACTTTTAAATGAAAATTAACTAAAACTTAAAACGTGTAAATTTTGATCCTTGTTTTCGTTTATGCAAAAGATTTGAAAAAATTGTTTCGAAAATGGAATTTTCTGGTTAATGCATTTTTCATTTTTTGCAACATTAAAAATGTTTATGGTTTTATTTGATTAAGTTATCTAGTTCAAATACAATGTCACACAATAATTAAAAAAAGGCCACACAATAATTAACCTTAACGTCTACACTTTTTTTACGATTTATTTTTCGTTCTGTGAAAATTTCAGAAGTAGGAGCCTCTTCAATGGACTTGTATTTATTCTTCGTATGGATAGCTGTTTATATGAATTAATGCAGATAACAACTTTTATAAACAAATATTTTCTGATTTGTTCAGATTTTTATCCAAAAAAATCTCTGGTATACTGAGTAATCTTTCATCTTCATTTTCACGAAACAGAATCTTTTTTTTTTTGTAGGAAAAATTTCTTATTCTCATTCATCATAATCATTTCTTGGCTGAAAGTGTTTATTCTTTTTTTTTTTTGCAAAAAAATTAAAATTTGATTTTTAATAACAATACAAAGCACATATTGATATAGCGGTCGCTTGAAATTGGCTAATTTTTGCATATCTATAATTATAATTATAGATATGCAAAAATTAGCCAATTTCAAGAACAAAGTTAGAACTTTGTTTATCCGTATACGGGCAAAAAATACTCATATGAATATATTCAGAAACTTAAAATCTCCGAAATCTGCCTTTATATTTTTTTAAACTGAAAATTACATTTTTTATATAATTCTACAGGCGAGCTTGCTCCGATTTTAGTTTAGTGTCCCTTCTTTTTTAATCAAAAATTTTCAACCTCATTTAGCTTCGATGTAGACTTCTATTTCATATTTAAATAGTACTGCCACCCTTGAAATGACCTCCTCTAATATGTATACATGTATTACTTTTGTGGATGATCGTTGAACTGTCGCAACAAGGAACATCTTTTTTTTCAACACTACGTATAATTTTAGGTACTTCAATTTTTACATGTCACATTTTTGCCTATAGATTGCACCAGAAACGAGCTATTTCGAAAAAACTTTATTGTGGTAGGAGTCAAGAGTTATTATGTAAAAATTGGCTCCTTCAGGAACCATTATCTCCAGACCTAATTCTGCTAGGATTTTGTTTGCTTTTTGGAAATTAAGTTGAATCTGCAAGTGTTTAATCGCTGGAATTGTACGCTTTAATTTTAGTATGAAATATTTTACTTATAAACTAATGAAACTATAATTTAAAAGTTTTCTTTTTAAATACATTCTTATTTGTTTTAAGTACATCTACTCCTTTTATGGATGAATTCATAACAATACTTTTCATAACCATGTCTTCATACTCATGAACGCAATCTGAATTGGGTTGCTCATTATATAATTCTTTGAAAACAAATAAGGGAACACCCTTGTATTTACATACCAATTGATAATAAGAAGTGAGCGTTTTTGGAAAAAAAGAGGATTTAATTTTTTTCAATAATGAATCAGTTTGCATAAATTAGCACTTAATAAGACTACACTTTGTCCAAATTTGTCTTCAATCGGACAATTTAATTTTTATTTCAGATTGAGACATTTTTCATGACATGTATAATATTGGTGATACTGATTATAATATCTAAAACGAATAATATGTGTCTTACTGATATGTAAGCAATAATCTTTCCTTTTCACAAAAAAGAGGTTTGATGCATTTACTGCTTATCATCTATTAAACTTGCATATGACATTTAATATTTTGTATGACACATATAGAAACGCTGACATTCTCTCTATTTCTCTGACGCTATAGGCGAAATAAAAAAGGGAGAAAGGAGAGTTCGCTGTCTCAAACTCCCTTTTTTTAACCCCCCGGAGGCTGCTGGCACCTGGACCTGAAACCGCGTGTCGTTCACCCTTCCAGACCTTACCCCAACTTTTAACTCACCCCCTCCCCCTTTCTCCAATACACGCAACCCCTGATTCGAGGCTTACCCCCTGCTTTATCGCTCGAAGGGTTGTTTTAAATAATAATAACGCGAACCCCGATCGGGAATAAACCCGAGCCAGTAGTACGCCAGTATGTTACCCGAGAAGACACGTGCCTTCAGTCTTCTTTCGAGTTTCGATTTCCGATTCAACTATTTTGTTTCTACTATAAGTTTTATGTTCAAAAACGCAATAAAATCTCGTTAAATATCTAAACTCCTAGTAATTAATCATGTTCTTAAAGTGCGTTTTTCTTCGCGATTAAATTTAATAGAAAAAAAATCCCATATGAACTTCAGTTATTACAGCTTTAATTATTCATTGAGTGCAGGGGCTTTCATAACAATTTCTTCATAAATAAGCATTTTAAAATAAATGTATTAGTGCTATTTTTGTTAAAACGAATTAAATGTATGAGATCTAATCCTTAAGAAGTGAATTTTGTAACACGAAACTAGAAATACTGAAGTCCACAGAAGTCCTATGAAATTACAGTTTTCTCAGAGAGAAACCAATGAACTCCAGTTTTTCTCTTAGTTCTAACGGTAGCCAACATTGTGGAAAAAAACAAAGACAAGAACTAAAATAAAGATGAGGAAGAAGAGACAAAAGGAGAAAGAGATGTATGAAGAAAAGCAGCTTCTTATTCTTCTTCTAGAGAATCCAAAGGAAGAACGAAAGAAGAAGAGCTCGATGGCGTTCTGGCGTATAATAGCTATAGTAATTTGTTCCGTGAAGCCTCTTCCTTCTCAGTTACCCAAGATCGGTTCTACCCGATCGATAAGTTCGATCGGTTCGACCAGCTTGTTCATTCGAGCGAAGCAGGTGAAATCGATCTTGCATGCCGGCGTGAATTCGTGATCTTACCATAACCCAGGATCAAAATCTACGTTCATCGACTCTTTCATTGGGAAACATCTTCAGAAAAAAACAATCCCGCATCGAAAAGTAAGTTTAAATTTCCATTTATAAAGCCAAATCCAATTCAAGAAATAGGATTCCTCTCGACAGTGGGCTATTTTATTTCTCAAAACAATACAAAAAAAATAGAAACAAAAGTAATTAAATAACTTTTAGTTCATTTGAGATGTTATTGTTTAAGCTGATTTAGAATATAAATATAAATTACACGAATTAATTACTCCACTCTTAAATTAATTCTCCCATGCTTGAATGAATTGATTTTTTGAAAAACATTATTTATGCATGATTTTGAATGTATAGGCTTAAAATTTTCTATGATTCAAACTGTAGCTATTTTTACATTCTCATTGATAAGAGTGAAAGGTAATCGTCCAAATTTTCGATCTTTAGTTTTTAACGGGTGTTTACGTTTTGGCACGACTTTTGAAGGATTTGTACAATCGTATCAGCCGTTGATATACTTTTGTAAAGTCCTAAAGTGAAGTTCAAGTTCGTTAACCAGATACTTCCGACCAAAATTAAAAAAGGTATATACTTCTCAACATTAAACAAAAATTAAGTAGAAAAAATGATTTTTCTGATAGTTTCAGAAATTTCATTCGAAAGTTTAGCTATATTTCAAATATGTTTCGAAGCAATCACAATAACATGTTTCGATTAGACCAAAATACAAAAAGTTAGAGCATTTTTAAAATTTCAGACGAAAGTTTTTGAAGAGTTTTACAAATTTTTGTCGAAATTTTTGGTACTTGACAAAAAGACTTGCATATGATCCTCAAGCCATTTTAAATTTCGATTAAAATAAAAAAAGTTATATTCTTTCAATACTTTTTCAAAATTTTCAATACTTTTTTTAATTTTCAAAACCCTTTATTTTTAATTAGGCACAAATTAGAAATGTTCTAAATTACGTATTCATAGTAGATATGGCATGAAAATTCTATTGAAAAACATACCTACTCCTTATATGCTGTTCAATTTTGTAGGTGCCTTGAGAACCTTATTTAAAAACAGATTGAAAAACAATTTCAGTTCCAATTTATGACTGTACCTTGTCAGGGTTTTATATCACAATTTTCAATTTTAGTTACAACATTTATGATACTTGAAAAAAAGTATTATTCGAAACGCACGCATTAAACGTAAAGAAAGAAGCGTGAAGCGCGAGAGCGTGCCCGCGCGCCACAGGCGCACTCAAAATTGGCGCGCAGCGCCACGCGCCCAATGAGAATGTGCATGGCATATTTCTTTAAATTGTAAAAATTTATACTAAAGTCTGAATAATTAAAAAATTAGAACGTACAACAAAATTTAAATATGTTGCCTTCAAAATTGAAGATTCACGTTGCAATCTTGGTTTTGTTAAATTGGATTAGTTTCAGCTCTTGTAAAATGAAACGACTTTCAACTGTCAGCTTAAAATTAAAAATGTACAAATGCTTTAATTTAATTGAAAATTGAAACATCTGAAAACCATTAAAAAATTTTTAAATTCGAATTGAAAGATTTTAAATAGCATGAAAATAATCTGAATCTCATATTGAACCTCTCGAATTGGAACTATTTCTAATCTTAAACATTTAAAATGAACTACTTTAACTTTGATAGGACCAGAATAAAATTACTCGAATTTGGAAATTTTTCTCTTTAAAAATTGCAGTGGTGCGTTTAAAAAAGCATTAGAAACAAAAAAATAAATAATTAAATGTTCAACATTGAAAAATCTAAAATGTTTCCAGTTATCAAAGTTAAAATATTTTTTACTGAAATTAATCTATTTTAAAAAGGACGCCTGTAGATGCCTGTATGCCATAAAATTGTCCATTTAAAAATAAATAGGTTAAATTTTCCTATTGCGAATTAAAGCGTTTAAAATAATGAAACTTTTATGTGATATTTTGTAAAATTTAATTGTTTTAGCAACAAATCGTTCAAATTTGAATAATCTAAATTATAAATCCTTAAAAAAATATAACATATTTCGTTGTATAATTTAATATTATTAAATATATGTTATATAATCAACTCTAAATGTTTCTGTATCACTCGTGTGAAGGTCACGTGATTGTTCACTTAGCTTAGTTTTATTTTATTTAACTATCAATCCAGCGATGAAAATTTATTTACATAACTGCATTACTTGTGTAGCTAAACTTATAAAACATCTATAAATATATATATATATATATATACAGTTCTGCAATGTATAAATGATCTAAAGAAGCTTAATTAATTATGCGGCAGGCGGCACCACCATTCATCTTTCACTTATTCTCACAAGAGAGATTACTCTCCAACTAGTGATAAATCGTTGAAGATAGCAATGAAAACATGCTCAATGTATAAAATATCTATGTATATCCATATTTACAATTTTTGAAGGTCGATGTTCTAATTGACACTAAGAGAAATTTTAAAAATAATTGAAGTGAAAGAATTGTACAGTTGTATAGCATTACATGAATATTTTAATGCTGAAACCCACTAAATTTCAAAAATTAGAATTGTGAATTGCTAATATTTAAAGATTTTGCTTCAAAATGAAAATTATAAGTAAACAATTAATTACCTGATTGAAGATTTTAAATCCTTAAAAATCCTTGTAGAAAACTTGAAATAATTAAAAAATATGGAATTATATTTATAATGTTTTCTTGATAATCACATGAAAATAAAATGCAGATAGTTCTATTTTGTTAAGTTAAGTCAATATGAATGCTATAATTAAATTAAATTCGACATTGAATTTCGCTGAAATATTTTTCTGGTAACAAATTCTTCTTCAACTGAATTTAGTTATTTTAATATACTTTTGGCTCACATTCTCTACTTTAAAAAAATCACACCGCATTTGACGTCACACATTTTCCCAAGTAGAATTTTAGTCAGTAATGCCGATTTGTCCGCCACTTCGAGTGGCAAATTTCACTCAACTCATTGAAGTTCGACTCGTCAACTTCACACTCGTAACCTTATGTGAATGCAACATAACGTACATGATTTTAAACAGTGTTTCCCCTTAAAATGTCCAATCTATTATCTCAGAAAAAGAAACAAATTTAATCGAAAGTAAAAACAATTTTACTTAAAAAAAATTAAAACCCTCAATTATTCAATCAATCAGACTAAATTGAGTGTACGGAAACGGAAACGTATTTTTTATATGAAATGATATTTGGGTCGTTAACGGGTATATCTACTCTCTTACGGGACAGTTTTTTTATGCGCCCTGTAGACAAGGTAGCGCAGGAGTTGAAAAAAGCAGCGGGTAGCCCAATCCGCTCTGGAATGGAAGAAAGAGGGTTAGGCATGGGGTTTTATAGGGGTAGGTCACCCTATACGCTCTGTATCATCCATGTTAGACGCAATGCCTGCAAGTCAGACGAGGCCTACCCTTAAAATTACGCGAGCGTGAGTTAACAGAATGTGAAATTATAAAAAAAGGTGAGAGAAAGAAGTAAAGGAAGTAAATCTGATCGAGCGACTTTCTATGGATCCCACATGTTTTTTAAGCGACAGGGTGCAACGATGATTAGACGTGGAAGATCCTGCTGTAAGAGAGGGTGCAGGGCGACAGCATCAGCTTGCAGACATTCACTTTTTTTAAATGATTTTTTTTGTAAGATTATAACTATTCGTGATGATCATTATGCCGAATCTTTTAATTCCCTTGCAGTTGCATACATAATTAGATACCTAATTAGAAATAATGAAAAAGTTTGAAAATTATATGAATTTAGAATGCAGGATTATATAAAATTTTGGAGTTACTTTTAAATTGAAGCAAATTAATTTGTATTGTTTTTTAAACTTCATCTAATTTTCCGTAGAACTTAATGTATGAATTTATTTGTGTCCATGATTAATCATCTTGAAAACATTAAATCTATTCATTCTTGCTTGTGAACATTTTTCCTTTGAACAGCATATGTAGAATTCATTTCAAAATTTTTCGAAATTCAATTTTTAGTGTAAGGTAACGAGCCGCATTATGGAACACCGTCTTCATTGTGTCCCCTTGTTTGGACAGCGCTAGGAATAGTGAGATAAAAAAATAATTATCTGCAGACTTATATAAAAATTTCATCGGAATTTATAAAGATGTTTCTTTATATTAAAAAAAGAATAAATGAAACAAAAGTATCGTCCTCTTGTCTGTTTTGTTTTGAACCATCTGTTTTTTCAAATAGAATTAATTGGCACCAAACTTATAGGCGAAGCGAGTTGCATAAGGATGATTTTTGTTGCATAAGGATTCCTTTTATGACAGATTAAATGTATACTTTATAGATACAAGAGTACTTCCAAAAAACTTTTTAATATATATGAGAAGAATTTGTTAATAATTCAATTGTTAAAAAATATTTAACTAGAATGACAAATGCTCAACTTGGGCAACGACTAACAAACAAATTATTTTTTTATCAATAAAAGTAAAATAAATATTCTTTTATAACAGTTGTGGGAAATTCAAAAATGGATAGATAGTAAACATAACACAATCTTCAAAAAGGCACCCCCTTTACGCAAAAACGAAAAAAAGGAAATGAAATTCGATCTACCAGCCTTCCGACGGGTTCACTTACATTTTGAAATTACTGAATCCACAAAGTATAAAAGAGGCCCATGATGGTATAGGGATATGGGGGATAGGAGTCGGTTTATGTGGGTATTGTATTTTTTTCTGACATTTTCCCTTTTTTGGGGGCTTATTAGCCCACTCAAGAAATTTGGACCGTAGCTTACCCTATAGCTAATTTTATAATGCTAATCGTTACCAGTAAGCTTCCATATATCAGGCTACTTTTTACCAGGAGTGGAAATAATGGGAAATAATTAGTTTAAAAGAAGAATCGTGAAATCGTATTAGCTTCTTAAGGTCTGCGACGTTTTACGTATTTTAGAGTTACGGCGCACTATAGGTCAAATTGCATTTTTCTGTTTTAAAGTCTAATATAACGAGAAAGAATAGAGATAACTCAACATATTTTTTTTTTAAAGTTCATATTACGTGGATTGAAGAAAAGTATGTATGAATGCCTACATTGCTGATTGTAGAGGTTGAAGTAAGGGGTAAAGTTGAGCGTGTTTAAAAAATGGATGACCTTTTGCTTTTCTTTTTGCTGAATTTCAAAGGGAAATCATGATAACATACAATTTTTTTTTAAATTGTAGTACATGTAATGCAGATTAAGGAAAAAATTATTAGGATACCATCATCCCTAATTTAGGAGTTCAAATAAGGGGTAAGTGGCTAAAAATAAGAAACTTCCCTGAAAAACATTGTAAAGGGTTTTCGCCTGTGGTAAAAACGATTATAATAACCATTTCTTTGAAATCCTTAACTGTATAAGTAGTTTCTCGCTATTATTCTCCTTTCTAAGGGTGCAAATGGACAGCGAACATTTGAAAACGCGATGTATCGCAGAATAGAATTGCAAACGGTTTAAAACGGAATTAAAAACTAAGTTATTTAAATATCTTTCTTTAAAATATACAACTACTTGCATAAATGAAGCGTCAACGTGCATAAGGGCCTAACCCACTTTTTTTAAATTTTACAGGACGTCAGAAAAACTTTGCATTTTGCAGTGTTAGGATAGGGCCGCGGATACTTTTGAAGCTCGATAAAAAATGGAATAAATATTGTTACAATTCAAAACAATACTTTTTCATGTGGGGATCTTTTAATAGAATCAAAATTTGCAAAAAATCGATTTCGCGAAAGTGTAGGCCTTTTGCATCTGACGCTTCAAATATAAAATCTGTTTGGAAGTATAGGAAAAGAATAGTAATTTTTTTCAATGTTTGAAATTTAATTTTTTAATTTTTTAGCTTTTAAAATTGTGAAAAAGTAACTGTTTTCAGACTTTGGTATATTCATATAAGTTTTAAAACATTATTAAAGATAGACATGATAAATTTTTAAATTTCCAAATTTGATTAAAAAATATCTTCCCAAGTAAAAAATTAATTCATAAAATTGATCCACTTCCCCAAAAATAAGAATAAAATAACATAATAAAATGCTAATCTTTAAATATATTTTTTAATTTTCGGCCTTTTTAATATACCCTCTAGTACTTGATAACTTTACTACATACCATGCTTGCTCAAATTAACATGTACCCGCTTGGATCATATGGGAATCGATCAATTGGATAGGGTGTATTTATTAGGTCTCAAACTGCCTTAGTTCATTCTAAAACTCTTTTAAACTGAATCACTAGGATATTTGGTAGAATAAAATGCTAGTAGTAATTCAAATAATATATTCTACGAAGGATATTCCTTTGAAATCCTGAAATCCTTTGGTCTGTAAGTGTTGTAGAATTTTTGCTATTAACAAAATACAAAAAATGATACATTTTTGCAAGACATTTGTCTGGATTGCTGCTATCGATGAACGAATATAGAAAAATGTGTGTTAGGAAATGATTCTCAAAGACTAAAATAAGCTTCAAAATGATCAATTTCTGAACACTCGATGACTAACAGTTTATAAGTTATGAATTTGTTCATTAACGATCACATATTTTTCTCTATTACGCCTTAGCTATAATGAATTTTCATATTTAAAAAAAAGGTGATCAAGTTTTATTTATTAAAAACTTAAAGTCAATGGCCCAAACTATTACAAAACATTTTTATAGTAAAATCAAAAATTAGCGTAGGGGTGGAGGAACACTTTTTATTTATTGTTTCAAGACGGCGTTAGAACTCTAATTCTATAATCCTCAATATAAAAACACCTGTATATACAGTGTAAACATAAGAAATAATATCACAAAACGCGTTACAACGAGCAGGAATCATTGCGTTGCTAATAAATAATATACTCGTACAAATCGAGGTTTTCAAATGAAAAGCTGCTATCTCGGTTTTACGAAGTAAAAAAATGGCATCCCGGGTGGCGAAGTATGGAAGTTTGAGAATTACATAGGTATAAATACAGTATCGGGAGCACCAGAGCTCCATGAAGTATAGGGAACCCTTTTCTTTGGTTCTGCCGAGATATCACGTTTTTGGACACGTCGAAATCTAAAACAAGATTATTATGATTAAATTTAAAAAATTAAATTTTTAATTTCTAGATCTTTCATGATTTTACTTTTGAGAAAAAAATTTTCGGATTAATTTGGAAAGGGGTTTTGGAAAATTGACTTCAATTTCAATTTATTATATGGTAACAAAGTTAAATTAAAAATGTGTACATACGGAAATAAAAAATGATTTATAAAGTTTCCGGAACTAATTCAGGAGTAGGACTAAAGAAGCATATATATTTTTTGTAGATGTATAGAAAGTCTTAATAGTATTAAAAATCTGAGACATTATAACATGTACTGAAGTTCAGGTTATAATCTCTGTATCGGAGTTCCAGAAAATGTAAATTGGAGTGGATGCAACATTTATTAGAGCAATTTAACAAAGAAAAAAATTATTTTCGATATTAATCTTATTATTAATACATTCAATTTGTTACACACATACAAACTTATTATCACTGATACCTATAATGTGATGATCAAACTGTTTAAAAAATCTGAATTATTCTTTGAAGGATTCGAACCCTACAAACACTACATGCAGAGTAATAAAGAACCGCCATGCTGACCCAGCAAATCGTGAACCCACGTACGTTAATTAATCATTGACAAATGAATTTTCCCTCATAATTAGCATCATCGCGGAATTTAAAAAAGAAAACTAAATCACCTGATTGGCCGCATCGAGTACTCATTGGAAATATATGTGTTAGTTAGTTCTTAGTTGGTGCTAAGGGTAATATGAATATCTATGTGTGCGTTGAAAATGTTTGAACCCGGTATCATGTTGACCGGGTTTTATCAGGTCATCAATTGCATTAATCAGGTATTTTTCGACAGAAAATTTCGTTTTTTCGAGGGGCTACTCACTGAGAAATGTAGAAATCTTGAAACTATGAATGAGGCAGTCTCAATAGAATTCGCATAGAGAGTGCTAAGTTTTCCTTGAGATTGCCGAGAGTGCCGAGATTTCCAGAACTTCTCGTGAACGAAACTCTCCAGGAGAAATCAGACTCGGCTCAGCTCGGCGGTTTTCTAATGGAGTCGGCTGTCTGTTCGAGACATTGAGGCAGTTCCAGCAAGAGTTCTTCAAGAGTTCTCCTAAAACTTTCAGCGCAGAAATCTGAGATTTCTCAGTGACTAGCCCCTTATTTTTCAATCTACATTTTTTTATTAGAAACTTTATATGATAATTTTTTATTGATCTTATGATTTTTAAACAAATTTAGTAAAAAAAGTGCATTATTAGGGTATCTGTCGGCAGAAAAATTTGTTTTCAAACAAATTTACTTACCAAGTGCATTATGTGGGCATCTGTTGACGGAAATATTAGTTTTTTTTTCGACGTCGCTCTTTTTAATTGGGAACTTAATGATAACTTCATTAATATTCATACTTAGTTGATAAATTCTTTGATGTTTTTAACAAATTTAATAAACATGCATGATTTGGATATTTTTTGATAAAAAGTTTTTTTCAAGCTCAGTCCTTTTAATTTAAGTTTCTTATTACAATAATTCTTTTAATAAGGCTGATCTAAAAATAGTGTGTCATATAAATTTTTCTTCGACAAATATCCATATAATGCACTTTTTAATAAATTTGCTTATAAGAAACATAAATTTAATAAGAAACTATGAATTTTGCTAAAATTATCATAAATTTCTTAAATAAAAAAGATGACATCGAGAAAACCGAATTTTTCTGTCCTATGCATTTTTTCAGATTTTTTCTAGCAATAGAAACTGACAAAAAAAAGAAAGAAAAAGGACGTTACCCCCTCTTACGTATCCAGATTGGCGGCTAACGGTTTAATTTTTTAGGTAAAAAATTGTTTGATTATATGCTTTCGAATCACTGACTCAACATTTGATTACCTTTGGGGGCATTTTGCATGCTTACCCGGCTTATACTCTTTGTTAAATAATTATGCATGTTGCTGAGATTTTCATGGAGTGTTAAAAAATTTTAAAAGGGAGAAGTGATACATCTTTCATTATATTTGAAATCTTTCTGACTTCTTAATATAATAAACTAAGAATGTTATAAGGCTATACTCGTATATTTTGAATTAAGAAATTTTAATTGTAAAGTTATGGGATTATTGAAATTTTGTTAGAATCTAATATCAGAACTCAAAAGGTTGAAAAGCTTCTTCTTTATGTCAAACGTTTTAAATTATAAAAAATTAAAAACTTATTAACTGAGAAAGAAAATTTAAGAACCTAAGTAAAACGTCAAATATATTTATTTAAAAATTATTCGTTTCCAATTAATAATTTCATTTCGTTGTACAATTTCGAAAACTCTTAAGTTGATTCCAAAGAACCTTATAAATAGTAAGTTAAACATGATTTAATCTTAAACTTACGTGTTTTTAAAGTGGTATTAATAACGCGAATGAATGAAATAAATAAATGAAAAATTTAAAAAACAGGAATAAAAAAGCAAAAGCATATCTGCGTGCCAACTTTATGATGCAAACTGGAGGTATTATATGCAAATGAATGAAGATGATTTTGTTATGATTTTTTACACATTAAATTTAAAAAATATCAAATACTAAGGCATCCAATTTAAAGCTTTAATTTTTATGTGTACATACTTTTAAAAAAATCAATTTGTAAAATTTTTACTTTTACATTGTTCAAAAAAAAATTGTGTCTATAACCTGATAGGATTTACATACACACAATTTGAAAAGGCTCACTTGTGGGCATAATGAAATTTATATTCTAAGGAAACAAAAATTATCAAGACATAATATTTAAACCTGCATAATTATTTAAAAATTTAAACACTTATTTTCACAATCTATTCATAAAATTTATATTCTGACCACTAAAAACTTACCGATGCACTGAACATTAAAGTTTTTCATAGTTTTATGAGTGACATGACCTTATTGTGTCAGTCTAAACAGTTTATTAAAATTTACAATCACAATCTAAATTCGCATAATTAAAATTAATTAGATGCACCAATATTTTTAACTTTTAAATTATTATTGAAACGTCAACATGACATCAATGGTGACTTTGTGATAGAACACCACTTGTACACATTGATAATTAATAATTTAAAGTAGGCTCTGCACAGGTCAAATAGCAAATAAAAAGTGGTTAGAAAGAATCATGATTTGGTCCAAATGAAAGAATTTACCGGCATATCGACATTTCTTCTTATCTCCCGATGTCTCATTTAGAGCATGATTTCCGTTACTTTCACTCACTGAACATTATATAAAAAATTTGAAAGAACAAAAAGTATAAATGTCTTCTTTTTCAACCGCAAGAATGATCTAATCTTCTCTGTTCCTCATTAAAATAAATAGAATAAGCATTGCGTACTTTTCATTATATGCAAAAATATTAGTCGACTCAAAAAAAAGTATCGTGAATATCTTCCACTTACCTCCAAACAAAACCGAAAATAAGCAAAAGAAAATATGAATATCATCTACAATTATCTTCTCGAAGCAAACCACGATCGTAAAATCCAGTATCCAGAGAAATCAATTTGTCAAATCTTTCTTGTACAAGCGAATATATCGCTTGGAAAGTTTGCTAAGTGAGAGAGCAAGGAGATGAGGAAGTATGAAGAAAGTAAAGGCGAGAATGAGAGATGTTTTCCAAGCGTAAAACGTCTAATTGGCGTAGGAGGAAGATCTGAAACGAATAAAGAAGTTAGAGATCACTGGTCCATACCGTCCATGGTATACTCTGTAGTTTATCAGAGTGGTAAAGTCAGTCGGCCGGACGGCAAGTAATTACAAAAATAGCGTTAAAACCGACCCAGGATCTCTTGCTAAGTTCTTGTTTCCACGGTGCCATAAACTTTTTATGAGTGTACTGCCGCGCTGTGCCGAGCAAGCCCAAGTATTTCTTGAAAATCGTTCACTCTTACATTTTGCTACCTATGACTCTATCTTGGTGTGCTAAAATGCCACGTACACAACACAATAATTGCACACTTTCAAAGTTGCACAGAGCACGCTGACTCCCATCAGCTTCTTAGAATATTAATAAAATAGTATATAACGTTCCAGTTTTTTTGCAATATTCTATTATCTCTGTCATTTGAAACCTACTTTCTGTAGACATAAGCAAAATAAAAGTAAAAACTACAAAATTAATAAGTTTATACAGCTTTCTACTTATTAAGAAGTTATTCATTTTAATTGAAATACAAACATCGTTGAATTAAATTTACATTAGCCTCAGAATATGCCTATAAGAAATTCAATATTATACCTTTCTAATATAAATCAATTGTTAAAAAGTATTTTTTTTTAATATTCAAAAATATAACATTTCGTATGAAAGAGAAATGGGAAACATCTATAATGTTATAAACAATCAATGAAAATATGTCTATTTCCCAATTGCTGAGAGTTTATTTAATAAAAGCTGTTTGGATTGTTTTGTATTATGTGCCACTTGCCATCAGGGTCGCATCTATTATCAGAATATATGTACAAAATGATCTTCATACAGTTTTTATTTTCATAACCAATTTTTTTTTAATAACTTAAGTTTTTTTAAGGACCAAACAGAGTTGAAGAATCTTTCAACGATTAAAAGCAGCCCTTGTGTAAGACGGTAAGCGATCCGCTGAAACTCAGCCGCCCTTTGAACGGTATTTCACAGACACAAGGCCGTCTTGCCACCCAAGTATTGAGTGTATTGAGAGAACATCTCGTAGATAGAAAAGGTTGTCTTGACATCGGCATATTCAAAAAACATCGTGTTAGAACAATGTTAATGAAAAACAGTAGTAAATATCAATTCATTTTAATTAAAAATATTATTTTAAGGTCTAAAATTAATTGTTAACTATAAGATGTTTTTTTTAATAATACATTATAATTCATATTTCTTCCCAATAGTTTCAAATTGTGGGTGCTGCCGTAGCTATCCAACAGGCCTATACAGATACTTTTAAGTCCCAGGATGAGGTAGTCAGCAGCGGAAAATAATAAATATAATTCCGCACTACCAATTTCTACAATTGTTTATATCTTCTCTCGGTCTTATATTTACTGATTTTTGTCAACAAACTTTATACCTATCCACCTGCAAATTTTTAGTGCAACTTTTATTCCAAAATCGCGTCATGATGAAAATTATTCGACCAGCGTGTAGCGATACAATTTTACATACGTCTGTAAGAAAATGCATGATGCAAAACGGCAGGACATTTATTTTTATTTGCATAGAAATTATCACTATTAGATCAAGAATAGAAGCTCTGCGATATTTCATTTTATGATTAAGTCTACGGTTCCATCAATTTTTTTCAGTTGGTCGATGGATTTATGATCTGCTCGAAATTTCTTAGCATGCCAAGATGTATAAATTCTACCCGTCTCCTAAATTATGCTATAGAGACGGCAACTTTACTAAAAAGTATTAATTCATAAGCTCATTTACGTTTATTGGCTTGCATAAATTTTCCATGTGCCACCACATTTTGATAAATTCACCACTTTATTCATTGTGATTTAAAAACACACTACTGATTGTGAAACTGATTGTAAACTGATTGTAAATATCACCAAAGATTTCTTGACAGAGTACATTCAGCTTTGTTTCGACCTGGAGATGCTAAAAATGAAAGTCCTTGTCCATTTTTTTGAAAGTTTTGATAAAATATTCTAAAGATTAAACCAATTTAATTAAAATATTTCACCAACACCTTGATCATTACAATTCAAGAAGGAATGGATATTGGCGTGTTTTTACTACACTTGATGCGGGTACGGTGCTTTGAGAAGGTTGAAATTAGCAAAAGAAGGATTAAAAATGTATGGTGCCAATTTTATTTTGAAATCACTGTTGTCAAAGGTATAAATTGACGTTATATAGGTTTCGAATAATTCTAATATCTAAAACAAATTCAAATGTTGAAAACAGAAATAAATGTATCTCATGAAGGAAATAAGATCTGCCAAATATACACAATTTTTGGATTTAACTCTAAAATCACATAGTATATATGATTTATAATGATAAAATATTATATCTAACAAATAGAATTAAAAATAAATAAAAAAAACTGTATGTTAATAATTTGAAAAAATTTTATTATATCTCAAGATTGCTCTGGGCACTAAGATTTACCATATTTAAAAGTAATTCTTCGGCTTTCCTGCAATAATATTCCTTATTCTCGGTTTATAAATACACAACAAAATTAGGGGTTTGGTGAATTTGGGGCTCAAGAAAAGTTGGCATACCTTCGAATTTAGACTCTAATGGAACTCTTCTAGAGGGTTCCTTTTAAGTGCGTATGTATGCTATTTAGATATAGATATTAGATTATTCAAATATTTAGATATACCTAGTTGAAGTTCTATTATGGCCTATTGGAAAACAATGAATGTTGGTAAAATTGCAGAAATGGCCAATCACCTTCGATTTTGTTGAAACTCACGTATTTTATGTACATGTACTTTTTTATACCTAATGAACACGAATCTGACAAAAGTGTCGCTCTCTTGTCGTTTTCGAGATATCGAGATTTTCCTATAAACAATTTCGATTGTGCTCTATGTTTTTTGAAATACACTGATAAAATACATATTCTTCCACACTAAACATGAAGTACCCCTCCCCTTTCTCTACCCTACGCATTATCATATTAACTAAGATCCCCCCTCCCTACCCCACCATAAACAACATTAGGAAAGGGTAGTGGCAGGTAGTGGTGTCCTCGAGTCAGAAACGTCTTTAAATAACACAGCCACACAAAAAAATCGTTATCCGCGCCTGGAGGTCAGACCATGTTTATAATATGTTTTTGGGGTCGCTGAATTCGAAACTGAGGTCCAAAAAATGGTAGAAAATCAGGATTTTGATGTAACCTTAAAAAACCTCATAAAACTGTTTTTTTTTAATTCTGCGGTCAGCCCATACTTACTATATGTTTTTGGGTTTGCTGAATCCGAATCCGAGGTTTAAAACCCCCCAGAATGTCAGGATTTCGACATAACCTTTTAAAAATCTCCTATTATAGGCTATTTAACGCTTCAACGTTTTGCAGCAAATATTCTTCATATGCGACTAACTTCAGCTCATCGAGCAGCTAAATAATTATGTTTGTGTAAAACATATATTCAAGTTGTACAAAACAAAACAGGAAAGAGGATGATGCTTTTGTTTCAATACAACTTTTACTTTGAGTAAAGTCGGATGAATAAATTTCACGAGTTCCCTTGTAAATCAAAGCTCTGAAGTGCTAGAGGTTTTTAGACTAAGGATTCTAAATCAGCGACCCCAAAAACATATAGTAAATATGGTCTGACCCCCGGGCTCGGAGAAAAAGTTTTATGAGGTTTTTTTATGTTATGTCAAAACCCTGACTTTCTACAATTTTTTAGACCTCTGTTTCCGATTTAACCCAAGACTCGAAAAACAATTTTATTAGGTTTTTTGAGGTTATATCAGAACGCTGACTTGCTTTTTTTTTTAGACCTCGGATTTGATTTGAGCGACCTCAAAAACATATAATAAACATGGTCTGGCCCCCGGACTAGAAAAAAAAAAGATGAACTTTTTCGGGTTATGTCAGAACCCTGACGTGATGGGGGTTTTTAGACCTTGGATTCGGACTCAGGGACCCCAAAAACATAAGTAAACATGGTCTGACCTCCAGGCCCGCAAAACGATTTTTTTTGTGTGGCTCTCCCGTGTAGAAATGCAAATGGGGGGCTAGTCGGGTATCCGACCAGTTGACCCCACTTTAAGTCGGAGGCTAGTCGGGACAACTGAGTATGTGCCCGACTAGTTCGGTCACGGTGAATTAGTCGGGGACTGGTCAGTTGACCCGACTTACCCTAGTCGGGGTCTAGTCGGGTACTAGTATGGTACGTACAATAATTCATATTGTCCGGAAAAATAGTCTTTACTTTAAGACT